>JAJIBD010010838.1:0-76162 GCA_021461705.1 Cryptotis parvus | reverse complement strand
GGAGGTGGTTGTCTAGGATGGAAATGAGTCACTCTTAGACCTGTTGCTGATGTAGGGCAAAGGGGAGGCTGGGAAGGACGATGGATCTGACAGGACCCTGTGTTGTACACATTCTCTGACAGGGCAAGAGAGAAAACCGGCGTCTTGAAGTTAATACCGAGCAGGACTAGAGCTGGATTACTGACTCAGCCCAGACCTGGCGAATGGCAAAGATGGTGACTTTCTATCTACCTTTCTTAGGGTCTGGCAGGGAGTGAGCAAGAGCTTGTGTCTCTGTGTGTGGGTGCCGGCGATGCACCTGTCATCGTCCTTCTGAAAGACTTTGCTTAAACACAAACACATGTTTGAGATCAGCTGCTTCTGGGCTAGTGCCTTAGGGTAGGAGGACATGTAAAGCTCTTTCAGACCATCTCTAAGTGGTGCCTAATGCCACAGAGCTGAGGAGGGGACCGGGGCAGGGAGGGTTATGTCTGGGAGACCAGCCAGTTTAAGCAGATAGGGTGCAGATTGGCCAGTTCAAGTTGAGCGGGTGCAGGCATCAGCTGGCAGACCGGACCGTTTCATACTTCCATTGCCCTTGAAGAATGGAAGCCCAGATCATTCTCAGACATTTTCCCTTAGAGAATTCAGTGAGGATCTTGTTTCCTAGGATGTCAAGAGAACGAGGCTCTGTATGCAATAGCTGCCTGAGTGCAGACCCGTCATCATCTGGGAGACCTTCAAGGCCCCAGTTCCACAGCTGCCCTGTGTCCTCTTCCTGTCACCCCCTCTGTCTGCCAGGGAGGCCAGGATGCTTCAGGGCACCAATATCTGGAAGTGGGGAGCAGCCACCCACAGGCCAAGCTGCTGCTTCCCTTCACAGGCTTTTCCCCAGGGGTCTATCACCTGGGCCAGCTGGTCTCTGCTGCAGCCCCCTGCCCTGCTTTACAGATGGCAAGATCTGGAAGAGTCCTTCTTACTTGCATCTCCTCCCCTGAGCTGTGTTGAGCATGCACAGATACCCCGGTGGACTCAGCTGTCAACTCTCGGCTCTGCCAAGCCCAGAAGGCAGTGAGGTGACATCATGGACAGCACTTTTGTTTTTGTGGTTTTTTGAGTCACACCTGCTGATGCTCAGGGGTTGCTTCTGGCTCTGCACTCAGGAATTACTCTTGGTGGTGCTCAGGGGGCCATATAGGATCCCAGGGATTGAACCTGGGTCAGCCACATGCACGGCAAATGCCCTCTACCCTGTACTATCACCTCGACCCCACAGCAGCACTTTCTACAGGTGGTCAGTCGCCAGTCCCTTGTACTCTGGGAGGCCATTCTGTGTGGCCAAGCTCCTCTTCTGGGTCTCTTCAGTTTCATTTGGAGTTTCTTTCTTTTCTTTAATTTTAATTTTTTTTTATTGAATCACAATGACATACACAGTTACAAAATTGTTCTTGATCGAGTTTCAGTCATAATGTTCTAACACTGTCCCTTCATCACGTTCATTTCCCTTCATGGATGTCCCTGTTTCTCACCCACCTCTCCACCTGCCTGCCCATGAACCCCACTGAAACACATGTATGTGAGCTTATATGCAGCGTGTCGTATGCACTTGCATGCATGCGTGTGTGCGGCATGCACAGACATGTGTGTTATTCAAGGGTGATGGGTGAGCACATGTGTTGTGTATTTATGTATGTGTATACACGTGTATGTGGCTGTGTGGTGAGGGGGGAGCAAGGTGTCAGGATGGCGGATGAGGGAGAGACGGTGCTTTAGGACCGTGCAGTGGAGACTGTGCTACCGTTTTTCTGATCCCTCTGGGAGAGTCTCTGCACAGACCAGCATCCCCTCCCGGGTCACTCATTTCATTCCTCGTGTCAGATGGAGGAAGCTCTGAGGTTCTGCCCCCGGTCCAGCCTCATTACACCCCCTCTCTGCTTACTCAGTGTCCCCTGAAAGGCTGATCTGGTTGTTGGAATCAGCGATAACGGGGAATGTGTTAGCGAAGCCACCTGCGGGTCTGACGTGAAGGAGGAGGCGAGAAGTGACGGAAGCACCACAGTCCTAAGCACTGTTGGCCGCAGTGACGGGGTCGGGGCCTCTACACTGGCCCAGGCCTGATACAGTCCTAAGATAGTCAAAGCCGCTTTATGCAGCCTTTGTCCACACGTGCCTATGCCTGCCACATGCGTCCTGGCTAAATCTTCCAGGGTGGGAGGTCTCAGACTGCGGGTGAGACCCACGTGGGCTTCCTTAGCTTTGGTTTGTGTTGGAGCAAGCACACCCCACAGGGAGGGCTCCCCTGCTTCCGCTGGCCCTGCTTTCCTTCCAAGGGGAGACCCCCAACTTAATGGAAATGGGGGAGGGTCCTTTCCGGCTGCCTCCCGTTTGGTCTGTGCTTGCAGAGGAGGGAGATTCCCGGCTCCTGATTCATCGTCTTCCCTCCGCTTCCTGCAGCCTGGAACTCCCATTCTCGCACTTTGTGGTTTTCACTTAACGAATGTTAATGAGATGGCATTGTAATCACCGGGTTTTATAAACGTCTCATCCACAAATTGGACCACAAAACCCAAATGAGCCCGCGGAGCATCTATATTCCATGAGCCTGCGTTTTCCCACAGTCTTAACCCAAGGCCGTAAAACGTGTTGTTGCTTTGAAGCCGCTCAGGCCCCTGGTTGTTTGCAGGCTGAGGACAACTGCCGCCTGGCCAGGCCCTAACTCAAGTGGCTCGCTGGGCTGGAGCAGGTCCCATGGGCATGTGTGATGTCAGGGATTTAGGCGTGATCAATTATACTCTTTCAAGTGAACGCTAGAAAAATGAGAAATTGATTTTTTTCTGATGAAACAATATTTTTAGAAATTCAGGGTGTAACAATGGGATTTGATCTCTTATCAAGTCAGCTATCATCACGGTGATTACAGCCAACAATTTTGCCATGTTTGGTATGTCCTGGCATAATGTGATCAGCTTGCCGGGTTCGTTGGAGGCTGGGGAGAGGGTGCAGGAAGTGGGGAAGACTCAGCTGCTTTGTGGTATAGGAGGACCCCCGAGGTCTACCTCATTTAGGAAATTTGCAGGGGTGAGCATGGCCCAGAGCAGACTCACAAGATTTCATTATTTTTTTTCCTGGTGTTTTTCATTTTTGTCTGCAGTTGAAATTTTTATCTGAGATCCTCTAAATGTCCCCCCAGCTCTTTCCTATTTTGGCTGGTGTTATTGCATTGACGCTGTGGTTGGGATATTATGTTTGTGGAGCTTCCTGGGACCACACATGCAGCCGCAGGGTTGGTCATGCCGTGCTCAGAATGCCGCACACGTTGTCTAAGGTGCACTATGTGTGCTTGTTAGGCCGTCACACTCCTGGTGTTTGCTCGCGTGCTCTGCCCACATGGTGCTCGCTCAGGGCTTGCCTTCCTGGCTGAGCTCTTGCACATCCGAGTCATGGCATTCACCTGAGTAAGCACTTGAATTGCTGCTGCTCCTTACCCTGTACATGCCCTGGGGCTGCAGCACTGAGGACCGAAGATAGTGAAGCTCCCCAGGAATGCTCTGAGCCCATGTGGTCAGTACCAGGGATCAAACCTGTGGTCCCGCCATAGATCCTTCCAAGACCCTAAGCAACTTTTCTTACAGCGCAGCTGTAAGGCGAGTGGTGTGTGAAGAGACAGCATTTGTATATATTACAGTCTACTCACCGGCTGATGGGTAGACAAGGTTTGAAGGTAGGACAGAGTTTTATTCACTGTGGGATCCTTATTACGTTGATCGGCCCTTGGAAATAACTCCACTCACATTGATTAACTCTGGCTTAATTTGGTTTTGGCCCATGCCTGGCGGTGATCAGAGCTTACTCCTGGTTCTGTGCTCAAGGATCACTTTAGGCAGTACTCAGGGACCATATGTGGTGCCAGGGGTTGAGCCTGCATCAGCTGCATGCAAGGCAAATGCTCTACCCTCTCTACTATTGATCCAGCCCTCACTGACTCTTTGATAACATAATCCAGTTTAGGAACTGTTGGGGGCCCTGGCCAGCAGCCCCCGGCACAAATGAGGGAGACCTAGATCTTGCCAGACTTCATCCCTGCAAAAAAGGAGATGGATGGACTTGGGAGAAGCTTCTACCTTGCTGCTGCTGAGAAAGGAAAAAGGAAAGCCACCAACACAGGACAGAGTTCTGGAGAGCAGTTCTCATTTACAGAGCATAGCTTAAGGCTGTTATTCATTTCTGGATAGAGGGGATACAAAGCACAAATAGCATCCTGAGTCATTACAACAAAGTAGTCGGAAGACCAGGTACGTCCTGTCCTGTACACACAGGTGTTATTCTCTTGTGGATGTAGCCATTTGGGCTTTCTGGAAGTTATCTTGAAAACAGCCCTCTTCTGGGTTCCTCCCTTAGGGCCTCAGGGTGGGAAAGAGTAAGGCCCCAAGACTAGCTGCTTAGGGGCTGGAGCGATAGCCCAGCGGTTAGGGCGTTTGCCTTGCACGTGGCCAGCCTGTGCTGGCCCGAGTTCGATCCCGGCATCCCATATGGTCCCCGAGCACCACCAGGAGTAATTCCTGAGTGCAGAGCCAGGAGTAACCCCTGAGCATCGCAGGGTGTGACCCACAAAGAAAAAAAAAGACTAGCTGCTTAGAGCCCAAGAAGGAGCTATCTGAAGACTAAGCCCAAGGTTTGCTCTGCCCTACTAACGTGACAGAGATCCCTTAAAATTTTTCCAGTAAAAATGTTGCTTCCTTAGTCCAGTGACAGTTAGGCAGATTTTCAATCCAAATGTTTGAGTGGCAGGGTAAAATTTGCATGGCAAGTGGAAGGAGAGCAGGAAAATTGCTGGTAATAACGCTGTCTCATCTTTAGCTAAGGGAACTTAAATAACTGACGTCAACTGTCTTAGTTTTATTCCCAGAGAGTCAACAATTATTCTCAGCATCATTTATTTGATTACTGATTAAAGTGCCGTTATAGTCATATACTGAATTCTTGGATGTGATTTCAGGTTTTTCTTCAAGAACAAAATATATCGATTGTTTTGTCTTCTCACTCACTAATAATATACTTTTGATTATAGTAACTTTGTAATATGTTTTAGCATCTGTCACAGCAAGTCGTTCCCTTGCTAATTGTTTTTCAATAATTTCTGGGTGGCACAGTTACTCTTGGGGGTGAACTTGCCTGCTGTTTTGTCAAAGCAAATTGCTCCTTGCCTTGTTCTCTGCTTTCTAGCTGCATACCCGGGCTGGAATTTTCATCAAATTGTGTGTTGTTGGTTTGTGACAATGAACTCATTTGTGATACTCTCCCGGAGCTGTTAGATCTGCTGCTGAGAGGCTCAGAGGCTGCACAGGGAGGTGGGAGACAAGCAAAAATGGGAACAGGTGTGGAACTCTGGCGGCTTCCGTGGATGCTTGTGCTGTGGGTGCTGAGTGCTGTGGGTGCTGTGGGTGCTGTGTATGCTGTGGTTGCTGAGTGCTATGGGTGCTGTGGGTGCTGTGTGTTCTGTGGGTGCTGAGTGCTGTGGGTGCTGTGGGTGCTGTGTATGCTGTGGGTGCTGGTGTGTGGGTGCTGTGGGTGCTGTGATGCTGTGGTGCTGTGCTGTGGGTGCTATGGGTGCTGTGTTCTGTGGGTGCTGGTGCTGTGGATGCTGAGTGCTGTGGGTGCTATGGGTGCTGTGTATGCTGTGGGTGCTGAGTGCTGTGGGTGCTGTGGGTGCTGTGTGTTCTGTGGGTGCTGAGTGCTGTGGGTGCTGAGTGCTGTGGTGTGCTGTGGGTGCTGTGTGTTCTGTAGGTGCTGAGTGCTGTGGATGTTGTGAGTGCTGTGTATGCTGTGGTCTGTGGGTTTGGGGTGCTGTGTGTGCTGTGTGTTTTTTTTTTTGTGTTTTGTTTTTTGTGCTGTGTGAACTGTGTATCTGTTACTTTCTCATTTCCTGAGAGGAGGTTGTTGAAAAAAAAATTCAGTAGCTTTAGAAACCCAAGGCCTGACTTTCTGGGTTTCTTCGCTTTTTGTTTTGTGGTCATACCTGAGGGTGATTAGGGCTTACTATGGGTTCTGAGCTTAGGGATAATGCCTTGGGGTGAGGCTGGGTTTTGCTTGGAGGCTCATATGTGGTGCCCATGATGAAACAGGGTCAGTCAAATACAAGGCCTTGCATTCTGTAATAGTTTTCAACCTGATTTTTGGAATTCTTAATAATTTTTGTTTGTTTTTAGGTCACCTGCAGTGGTGACTAGGGCACACACCTGGCTCTGTGCTCAGGGATCACTCCTGC
Organism: Cryptotis parvus; assembly: GCA_021461705.1. NCBI lineage: Eukaryota > Metazoa > Chordata > Mammalia > Eulipotyphla > Soricidae > Cryptotis > Cryptotis parvus. Next base: position 69,918 of record JAJIBD010010838.1, on the reverse strand, counting down.
TGGGCTTGCTTGACCACATGCAGTGCCAGTGATCAGGTCTACTGTGTACCAGGTAAGTGCCTTACCCACTGTACTGTCCTCTCCAGGTAAGTGCCTACCCACTGTACTGTTCTTCCAGGTCTCATTAATGATGTATCTTCTGTTCAGTAGATTATTGATATCCTTTTTACAATTCTAGGATCTTCTGATATATTTCTAAGAATGAAATAATAATTTGACATGCATAGAACTTTCAGTTATGATTAGAAGCAAGAAATTTCAGGGGATCCTATACCATTTCCCAACGTGTGGTATGTACATCCAGTGGAATATTACGTAGCCTTAGCAAGGAAGGAAGTTGGACACTGGCTGCGTTGTAGGCGAGCATGAAGATGTTCTGCTCATTGAAGTACCTAATCACGAAGGGACAGATATTGCCCCAATTTACATTGCACAAGGTCCCCAGAGTAGTCAGATACTTGAAGCTGGAACATCGCATGGTAGGTGTCAGTGCTTGGCTATGGGGATCCAACCAGGAGTTGTTGCTTAATGAACTGAGTTCCAGTGTGGAAGAGAGAAGCATTCTAAGGGTGGAGGGTGGAAAGGTCACGGCACTGTGAAAGTGTTTAATGTTGCTGAGATGTGGCAAGTGGACCGGAGAGGTGGAATTCATATTCTGTGTGCTTTGCCACACATGAGAAAGCAGAGGGATGGGGAGACAGTCAGTGCATGAGCTGGAGCACATGCTCTACATACAGGAGTCCTGGGTTTGATTACTGGCTCCATGAGTTACCCTGAGCACCAACCAGGAGTAACACCCCAGCATTTCCAAAAAACCATAAAAACCAGAGAGAGCTGAGGACAGAAGGAAACTTCAAGGAAATATGATCCAGGAAGAATACCCTTAAAGGAAGAGCAGAGTGGGGGCTGGAGTTGGGGTGGGGAGTGCTGAGGTAGGATAAACAGCCAGGGGACTCAACAATAGCTAAATAAAAGGCATTTCATTGAGTTGCCAAATCTTGAAGGTGTAAAATTTGTGTTTCTCATCACTCCGTGGAAACCTGTGATAATGAACGTGTTACCTCCCAAAGTAACAAGTATGGCCTCTTGTTTATCTTCCCAGTCTCCCCTTCTCACCTGGACCCACTCTCAGGCAACCAGAGATCTGATTTTCTTCACCATAATGTCCATTTTCAAGAATTTTATAGACATTAAACCAGGCAGTGTACGCTCTGCCAGGTTTTGATCTTGTTCTACCTAATTATTTTAGGATTCATGTAAATTTTTGAGAAGATCAATACTTCGTTATTTATTTAGTTTTGGTTCTTGGGTCGCACCCAGTAGTAATCAGGGGTTACTCCTAGGTCTCTGGTGCTAGTTGAGCCTTCTGTGTCGTTGTTTTCACTTATTGAGCCAGTGGGCTTGTACACAACTTCCCCATCCAATTTGCTCTGATCCTACTGTGCTGTCAGTATTGTAAAGTTTGGAGGTGTTGTGTGGCCACATGTGGCTGCACACTTCAGAGGCTGTGAAACTGGGACGATTCAGTGACTTGTTTTCTCTTTGAGATTACTTGTGAAGCTGGGCTATTTATATACCAAGGGCTATGGCGTATGGATATGACCACTGGACCTTCAGCAGGGTGGGCACTTGACCTGCCCCTATCCCAAGAAGGTCACAGAGTTTTCAGCCTGGACACTGGTATACCTGGGAGTTTTTTTTAAATTTTTTATTATACCACCGTGAGACATACAATTACAAAGGTGTTCATAATTGGTTCTTGGTAGTACAGTATACGAGCACCCATCCCTCCACCAGTGCCCCATTTCCACCACCAATGTACCCTACCCCCTCCCACCCCACCCCCAGGCTGCCTCAATAGCAGGTACCCCAATATCCTCTTTCTCTCTCTGTCTCTCTCTCTGTCTCTGCATCTCTCTCCCTCTTCTTTTACATTGTGGCTAGCCCTGCAGATATTTAGAGTTTATCACTTAAGTCTCTTTGTGTATATTCAATGGTGAGTTTTAATCTGCCATTACCATTTCCCACATTTGTAAAACACTGGTATCTATTTATATCCGATTAATGAATGCAGTCATTCTATATCTGTCCTTTTCCTTCTGACTAATTTTACTCAGCATGATAGTCTCCATGTCCATCCATTTGCAGGTAAATTTCATAATTTCATCTTTTCTGACAGCTGCATAGTATTCCATAGTGTAGATGAACCACAGTTTCTTTAGCCAGTCCTCTGTTCTCGGGCATTTAGGTTGTTTCCAGATTCTAGCTATAGTGAATAGCGCAGAGATGAATAAAGAAGTACAGATAGTGTTTCTGCTATGTGTTTTTCGGTCTCTCGGGTATATTCCCAGGAGTGCTATTGCTGGATCAAATGGGAGCTCAATATCTAGTTTTCGGAGGAATGCCCATATTTGTTTTCCCAAAGGGCTGAACCAGCCGGCACTCCCACCAACAGTGGATGAGAGTCCCTTTTTCCCCACATCCACACCAGCACCGGTTGTCCTTGCTGTTTTGGATGTGTGCCAGTCTCTGTGGTGTGAGATGGTACCTCATTGTTGTTTTGATTTGCATCTCTACCTGGGAGTTTTTATTAGCTTGGTATCTCTGAGATTAGTCAAGGAGCTGTGAAACTGGGCTGTTGATATGTTGAAGGTGGGTGTGATTGCTGGGGCTTCAGCAAAGTGGAGACTTGGCCCACCCCATCCTGAGAAGGCCCCATATTTCTAGCCCAGAGACCAGCCTACCTGAGAGTTCCATTGGTTTCATGTCTCTTCTTAGACCTGCCTGACTTCTGGTTGTTTTCTAGCAATCCTTGACTATCAGTGGCTTATAGAAGTCAGATTTCAAACTCTACCTTCATCTTCACATGCTATTCTTCCGTGTGTGTGTGTGTATGTGTGTGTGTGGTTGTGTCCCAGTCTCCCCCCTTTATGTTCATATTAGATCAAGAGTCCACCCTAGTCCATGTACAGATTTAATGAATAATCAGTTAACTAATTTTATCCACAGTGACAAATAATGTCACATTCTGGGATAGTCATCATAGGAATTGGGGTTGGAGTATAAAACCCAGCCCACGACATACCAGCTACTGGATGCATGGAAGACAAGCTAAATGAAAACTCCTCAGTGACACATGGATTCTTCCCCCAAGTGCAAGGTTATGGTCTGAAGACTGTGGGCAAGGCAGGAACGCTGAGAGCCTATTCACAGTATCCTGGATCCCCTCACAAGTGCATTGCACACCCTACTGACGGCTGGGCAGAGGAGAATGTTAGACACTGAACATGATTTTGCTTAGTAAAAGTAGAAGGATGTGTGTGGCCTTTGAACACAGGAAGGGAACAGAACATATCTTCTGGCCTGGGTGCACTGGGAGGAGAGGGAGGGAAACAGATAGATAGATAGAGAGAGAAAGAGAGAGAGAGAGAGAAAGAGAGAGGAAATAGAGAAATATGTATATAAAGCCCAGGACAGAACTTGAGAGCAAAGAGAACCTTTTAACACCCCCCCATCCCCATGTGGTAGCAGGACTGCACCTTCCTCAGCAATGGAGCAGTACTTTAGCTTTCCAGCAGTTCCTCAGGCTCAAAGTGATGTCACACGGAACCTCTGATCCTGTCCATGGAATGTTTTCTTTTTTTTGGGGGGTCATCTGCAATGCTCAGGGGTTTCTCCCTGGCTCTGCACTCAGGAATTACTCCTGGCGGTGCTTTCGGGGACCATATGGGATGCCAGGGATCGAACCCAGGGCAGCATGGGCCAGCCGCATGCAAGGCAAATGCCCTACCCGCTGGGCTATCGCCCGGTCCCCCATGGAATGTTTAAGGCATGTGGTCAGGTTGACTTGATAAAACTTCAGCAATGCCCAGATTCAACTTAACTCGAGATGGCTCTGAAGAGAAGGAGAGAGAGAGAAGGACACTGAAGAGGCATCAAGATTGATCAAAGACAAGACAAAGATGTCGTGACAGGTGCAGAGATCTCTGAGAACTCGAGGAAAGCCACTGTGGGCATTACTGTGCGAGAGCCAGAACCAAGATCCAGGCCTCTAGTGTGACGGCTCAGTGGGTCTAGCTCGGGCTGGGGAATCTGGCACAGCTCCAGGGTCCAGATAGTTCAGCATCTTCCAGGTCCCTGCTTTTTGACTGCTGGACTCCAGGCCCCTTTGTGTCTGGTGACTCTCTCAGCTCAAGCCACAATTGGTGATGGTTATGCAAAGGGGTCAGCGGAGAGAGGGGCACACTACACAAAAAGATCAGCCTTTAGGGGAGCCTTTGGCTGTCACATGTGTCCCCACTCTCCCCCACTTTGATCTATTTTCTTGACTCTCTGACCTCTGTTGATTGCCTTCACCCTCTCTACTGACAGGGAAGCCTGCGGTGAGCTCTAGTGGGAGGGATTTGCCTCCTTTGGGGAGGCGCAGGCAGTGGCTTGGGTGTAGTTCACAGTGATTACTCTTGCCCTCTGCCTTGTAGAGCGGCAAGCTTGGGAGACCTGTCATGTGAAATCAAAGAAGAGGACAAGCAACCTAAGGAAGCAGAAATCCAAGTGTTTGCCCTGAGGGTGCAGGATTTGACTGAAGAGGCCAAATGAGTATTTCACAATTGATTGAAACACACACACACACACGTTTGTCTATGTGTGTATACATTTGAGGGCCATCCCTGGGTTGCTCCTGGTTCTGTGCTCTGGGGTTCACTTCTGGCAGTTAGGATGGGACCCTGTGGTGCCTGTGGTGAACCAAGGCCTCCCACCTACTCCCAACTGCACTCGGCTATTTGAGGTGTCCCAAGCGCAGTGAATGAAGTTTTTCTATGTTGCTCAGGGTGGCAATACTTATGGAACAGTAGACTAGGGATCTATATCCTTTGTTTTATGTAAGTCATACTTCAGTGGGGGAAGAAAGGAGGGAGCTATCCATTGTGTAGTGGGAAAATGAGTTATTGAAGGCGGCCTCAGCCCACCTCCCCCTCAGCGGGCTGCTGCCTCCCAAGCTTGTGGGGCGAGACTTTCTGTGGGGAGACCCTGGCGCTGGCATCTCTAGATTAGAAACTGCAGTTGAGGTTTATTCGTCAATGACATTAAAATATGGACCCCATTTCCCGCTTTAAAAACAACAGGTCCTCATCATAACAGTTGCTCTTTTGGTTTCCAACTTTCAGAATAAATTGTGTAGCCTGCATGTAAAGACCCACCGTCTGCTCTGTGCAGCCCTGATGGTACTTAGAAGAAGGTCCAAGTGACCAGGGTCCTCGCTGTTCTGAAATGTAATAATGCAGCATTGATCGACTTTGATTTATGAGAAGACTCTCATACCTAAAAATCTGCTTCCAGAGAGAACCTGGTGGAAAACTTACATCTGAAAGTGGTAGTAGGGAGTAGAAACTAGGAGCAAGTTGGAAAATGACCCCATAGTCGCTAGACATGCCTGAAGCTTCCGGGAAGGAGAAGAAGCCCTTGCTGGTTCAGAGGCAGGTGGGAAAGAGACTCTTAGAAACAAATAAGAGGTTTTTTTGGAGGGGGCTGTTGTTTTGGGCCATCCCCAGCTCACAGCTTACTCCTGGTCCTTTGCTCAGGGTTTACTCCTGGCTGTACTAATGGGGACCATATGTGAACCTTGTCAGCCATGTTCAAGGCCAGCATCTACTGCTGTATTATCTCACTGGCCTACAAATAAGATTCTTTAGAAATAAAGACAGTCCCTAAGCTGGTAGAGGGCCAGGCATCTAATTTTGGGCTGCTACCTGGGGCCTCTGCTCTTAAAGAGCCCACACTGGGTCCCAGAGTTGCCTTGTGAAGTGCTGAGTGCACAGACTTTATCACTTTGTGAGACCAGTAATGGCGTTAGAGGCAGGGCTACAATGGGAGATTGCCTTAAAACCTTTCAGTGTACTCCCCAGTATGTGGGGTGCCAAGCACACTCCTCAGACATCCGTGTCTTAGTTTCTGTGGGAGCTTCTGGCGTGCTGAACCATGTGTGCACATGCTATGAGGTTTCTTTAGCAGGCTCGCTAAATCTTTAGACCACAGAGCATCATTTAAGATATGTGATCATGTTGCCTTATACTTGCCAACATAGGAAAATCTCACATTTTGGTATAGAAATAAAATGATGACATTCAATAAGATCCAGTGGGAACCTTACTCCTATTCATTTCAAAGTAATAGTGAATGTGCGATACTTTTAAGAGAATGTGCTACAATTTAATGTGCTATGAAAACATCTGGGACTTTATACAGAGTCACGGATGCCGACGGTCCCGTGTGACTTGTTGTCTGGAAAGGATCTTGTTCAGGGCAGTGAGAGCTCAGTCAGGATCAAGTTATCGTTTATTTCCTGTTCCCATTTGTGGATTCTATTTAGGATCAATGACCATGCCCTAGGTCTCAGCACTTTAGGCTAAAATCACAGCAGTGCTCTGCAAACTGTGGGTCTCTCCCTTAGTGACCCCAGGGTAAGCTCCCTGCTCTGGGAACACCTTCTCCCATGGAAATTTCTTTTCCAAAGGATTTTACTGGAGTGACCAGACTTCTGTACCAAGTTGAGTTTCTTTTTTTAAAGCTGCTGCTCAGGTGACAGGACCCCTTGCTCTTTACTGACCCGTGTCTCAGAGCCATGCGGGGCGGAGGGGCCCACGCACGAACACTGGCTGTAAACGTGTCGGGGTGTGTGTGGGGGAAGGAGATAAAAAACGTGAGGATGGTTGGTGGCCCTCGAGATGCCACAGGGTGGGTTAGGTTCCCAAAAGGAGCCAGGGGATAGGGGTGGGGGGAGCATGACCGCGTGCAGAAGACACAGTCCTCTCAAGGGGAGTCTCTAGAACAGGCTTTGTAGGGAAAGTTCCTAGATGTGATAGTTATTATCTTTTATTTCTTATAATTTTTTTTTCTTTTTTTGGGGTCACACCCAGCGATGCTCAGGGGTTACTCCTGGTTCTTTGCTCAGGAATTACTCCTGGCGGTGCTCAGGGAACCATATGGGATACCGGGGATCGAACCCGGGCCAGCACAGGCCGGCCGCATGCAAGGCATCTGCTGGGCTATCGCTCCGGCCCTATTTCTTACAATTTAAACAACAATGGTATTCATCCAGCCAGGCCAGGTTAGAGTCGGCTAAGAAGCAAATTTCCAGAGCTCAGGGTTTGCCTGCAGTTGAAGTTCAAGTAGAGCTTTGAATCATGACTGAGTTTCTGAAGGCGCCTTTGGGCTAGAGATGGGTAGAAACTTCCCGCCCCAGTGTCTTGCACACTCCCTTCCCTCACTCGCCTCACCTCCCATGCAGGAACTCAGTTTCTTTGCTCATTGTGATGTTTTTTCTTACATTCGCCCTGAGTTGCTTCTGTGTATCCCTCCAGACTGGCAGCCCAAGGCAGGCTCATAGGTTAGTGCTAGGACAGCTCTTCCCATAGGGGCTGGACCTGGTTTTCCATGATCACAGTCACATTCCAAGGGCCTAGCTAGAAGATCACCATAACAAACCAGAAATGCGGGCATTATTATTTTAACAGAAGGAGGGAGACATCTCTGGGCGCAGAATCTGGCTTGGAGCTCTAGAATCCCTGCAGAGCAGAGAAAGGGGTTCTAAGGCAGGAGGCGGGGAGAGGCGGCCCCCTGCAATGGAATAGAAGCAGAGGGCTTGGAATGGTTCCTCAGCACAGAGCCAGGAGTAAGCTCTATGCACGGCAGGGTGTGGCCAACAAACAAGAGAAGCTGTGGAGGAAGATATCTTGAAGCCCAGCGCTGGGGCACTATTTAGAGATGCAGAAGAAGAACCACAGAAAAAGGGGCTGAGCAAGAGTGAACTCAGCCCCAGCAGGAGCCGGTGGGCCCGCAGCAAAGGGAACCTGAGAGTAAAGAGGGGAGAGGAGAGGATTAAGTTCTCTGGTCTCTTGCCTCCAGGTCAGAGTCCAGGAGTCTCCTCTTTAGAGAGTTCTACATAAACTCGCTCCTCCTCCTTCTATGCCAGGGACCGTCCCTCCCTCACTAGCCCTGTCCCTGGATCTCCTGTCTGCTTATTATGTGCAGGGAAGCTCCCCTCTCTTAGGCAGAGCTGGCTCAGAGTGGGAGAAAGGGCAGGCAGGTCTAGGACATCCAGGTTGGCAGGGAGTTGGGGGGGATGGTGGGATGACTCCCCCACGGTGACTCTCAGCCTGCGGGACAGGCCACTTAGGGTGCCGGGCCCTCAGGGTCCTGGGCCTTGTGCCTCACCTGTCTCCTGAGCATGAAGCTCTGTGGGTCCCTCTTGTCAGCCGTCTTGAGAGTGAGACGGGAGGACTTTCGTGCCCGTGTTGCACTTTGAAGGACGGGTTTCCAACAGAAGAAACACATGGCGTGACTGTTTCTGATTTTCAATTTAACTCTGATTTTCTCTCCTTTAAGTCGCTCAATCACCCTCTTCTACACTTTATTAAAGATAGTTTCTGTAAGTTTTATTTCTGAGAAAAATATCTCCAGCTAAGCTCCCACCTTCGTTCCCAGCAGGCCTGCCTTGATGATTAGGTCACAAAGGTTTCTGGGAGTTAAATCAGATATATTAGTGTTTGTGACGAGTGTTTTTAGATCTATAACTACGTAGCAGTGATATCTGCTGTAGATGAGAATGAGTTTTAAATTGATCTTTAAGTGTTGGACCCCTGTGTCTACTGAAACATTTCAGAAATTTCTTCTGAACTTTTCATTTCCTTTATGTCATAGGTTGGCCAACTTCACTATTTTCTCAGTACACATTTCTTTTTCAGTGTGATGCATGCACCCCAGCCAAAAAACCCACTTACACAAGATCAATGACCCTGGCACTGAGCACCTGTCTTCTTGGTGTGGGAAATGAATTCCTGTATGCTTGTGTACTAGGGCGCCTTTAGGTTTTGTCGATTTGGAAGGAGATATTTGATTTTTTGTTTTTTAGTCCAGTGGTTAGAAGCACGTCCATTTTCTCTCTGTAGATACTGGAAAGCTAGATGCCATGTAACCTCCGGCTTTGCTTCCACTACCTACTAATTACTGATGCTGTTGAGTTTTTGCTGCAGGTATCTGCACCTTAGGGAGGAAACAATCACATCTGAGCACACACCAGTCTGTGCCTGGCCTGTCCGTGCTCCACAGGCGCTTCTTTATGGGTTTTGCACCACTTGGTGGATAGAATGCTATTGTAACTAGGTCCAGTAGATGGAAATGTGCACTCTTCCGCCATAAATGTCCACCTGAATGAATATAACCTCACTTATAATATGGGTCTTTGCAGGTGTAATCAGATCAAGGATCTCAAGGTGAGATCACCCAGCATTGGGACAAGAAAAGAAATCCAATGGTGAAACCCAGTGACATGACCCCTTAAGAGAAGAGGAAGCAGATATAGACACAGAGGGGAGGCCGCATGTACACAGAAGCAGATAGGGTTTTGCAGCCATTAGAAAGAGGAAGGCCAGAGATGACCAGTAGATACCAGAAGTGAGGAGTGGGGTAAGAAGTGAACTCTCCCGAGGAGTTCAGAAGGAATCAGTTTGCTGATGCCTTGATTTCAGACTTCTGAAATAACAGAATAGGGGCGGAGCGATAGCCCAGTGGGTTGGGTGTTTGCCTTGCATGCGACCAGCCCATGCCGCCCAGGTTCGATCCCCAGCATCCCATATGGTCCCCCGAGCACCACCAGGAGCAATTCCTGAGCAAAGAGCCAGGAGTAACCCCTGAGCATCGCAGGGTGTGACCCAAAAAACAACAACAACAAAAGAAATAACAGAATAAATTTTAATTGCTTTAGGCAACCTTAGCATACTAATACAATGAAAACATTCTATAAAAATTTTGAATATAGTGAAGGGCCTGTTACTTAAAGTATGGGTTGGCAGATACAGCCTGTAGGGTCAAATCTAACTGCAACCTTTTTTTTGTAAATAAAGTTTTATTGGAACATAGCCACACTCATTCATTTATGTATCATCTCTGGCTGCTCTTTGCTTCCGCATTAGGGTTGGGAAGTTGTAACAACAGGAGCTCTAGGGCTTATAGAGAGAGACATCTTCACTGCGATATTTGCAACGAGAGATGTATTTAAGAAAGGGACGTTGCTGGTTCAGCCTCAGTAGAAAACAGCATGGAGTCTTCTTTCAAAACTAAGAATAGAGCCAGAAATTCCTCATCTTCTTTTTTCCTAAGACCACAAAACCATTAATTTGAAAAATGGATGCACCACTACGTTCATGGCGGAAGTTAAAATGATAGGCAGGTTATGGAAGCAAGGTAAATGTCCAACAGCAGGGGTTGATTAAGTAATTGTGGTATGTCTCCACAATGGACTACTATGCAGCTGTAAGAAAAGGTGAAGTTCACTGCAGCTTGGATACAGTCAGAGGGTGTCAAGTGAAATAAATCAGAGGGAGGACTAATACTAGATGCTCTGACTCATCTGTAACATGCTGAGAAACAAGGGAATAGACAGCTTTAACAAGGACAAATGTTTGGTCTTGGATTACAAAACTGAGATTACCAAGTGGCGGGAGAGTGTGTGTGCAGGAAATGAAGAGATGAACAGCAAGCACAATGAGGAGAGAGCACTTTGGTGGTGAAGTCTATATATAACTATATCTAGATCATAATTGTAACATCGTTGTAAACAAGTCACCTTAGCTATGACAACAATAAAAAATAAGATTTAAAAACTCTCAAGGGACATAGGCAGGGAATAGAGAATTCCATAATCATTTCTTTGGCCACCTTTAACATACCTACTTTGAAAATCTGTGTTTATAGCTAAAATTCACTCCAACTCACATTTCTGCTATAGAAATGAAGTTATTGACAAAAAAAAGTTCATCAAAAAACTGCCGATCTATAGTATTTGCGTAGCTTCAAGGTAGATGGTTTAATTCAACCTCCTCGTTTTGACTTCTTGGACTTAATGTGAATTGGAAGCATTATTAGGTTAGTAGGATTGAGTAAGCAATAAACATACTCTCGAATAGGGAAAAGAGCTATCTATCATGGTATTGAAGGCCCGTCTTGCCCAGATGGTCCTGACTGCATCTTATTTGATTAGCAATGAGGCTGTGATTGGACGAGCTTGCTCTCTTGAGGTGTGTGAAGTTCTCACAGCTCCTAGACAAGAGATAAGGTAAGTGAATTTCAGCAGCCCACAGCAATAGCTTATTTATTTACCCAGTTTAATACATAAAAAGGCATTATTTCTCTGTTGAGTCAAGCCTCCCGAATGGTGATGTATATATCCCTCCAAGCTTTTTTGCCCTTTTAAACTTTTCATTATTTAAAAAAAGATTTCATTGGATGTGTTTTGGAAGTTGAAGGAAGGGTGGGTTAGGCCACACCTGGAGTGCTTGGTGACTCAAAGATGTGGTGCTGAGATTTGAGTTGGGATGAACCGCATGCAAGGCCTCTGCCTTCCCCTGTACTCTCTCTCTCTGACCCACATTTCATTTTCCTGTGTCAGGGCTGCACACATCACGGCAAGTGCTCTGCTGAGCTACCTTCTGGCCTTTATAAGCTTTTTAAAGCCTTCTATGGAAGTAACAGTTTAGAAATGTAGAAATTGAACTATACTTCCATGTTTCTGATTGGTTTTGAGAAAGACTCATAAAAATTTTTTTCTTTTTGAAAATTCCCTTCAAGGGACTTATTCCAAGAAAGTAATTATGGATCCCTCAAAGAGTTATACAGATGCTCAGGATGTCATTGACACAGTACTTCTCCAGGTGGGCGGTATCACGCCTGGGGTGGTGGTGGTGGTGTTGGGACAATGGAGGGGCTGAATTAGCCTCAGGAATAGCTTGGGGACACTTTTTGTTTATTTGTTTTAGGAAGGTAGAATTTTCCTGGGGCACTGACTGATATTTTTCCTTCATTTGAAAACAGGATGGTAAGCCAGTGTTTAGTAGGCTCTAGTCTATAGCAATGAATAACGGCAAAGAACCTAAATTCAGGGGTCAGAGAGAGAGAGAGAGAGAGAGAGAGAGAGAGAGTACTGGCAGACACGGGGGTTACATGCAGAAGAACTTAATTTGATGCCCAGCAATGCATGGTCTTCTGAGCACTGGGAGGAGAGACCCTGAGCACTGATTCAAGAGTAGCCTCTGAGCATTGGTAGCTGTGCCTCCATCACGCCACCCCAGCCCAAGCAGAACATACTTTTGAAACAATAGAGACTTGTTTGAGCAAGTTTTAGTGCTCCAATACTATGAGTTTTTTTTAAAAAAAAATCAATGTCATGGGAAGATGCTCTTCATATGTTCTTATTGGGGAAAGAGCAGAAAATGTAGCATTGTGATATAAAATAAGCATGCTAAATATAGGTGAAAGTTTTACATGTTTTAAAAAAATATTCTTTTGTTTATCTCCATTTCATGGTACTTTACAAATAACATTTTCGTAATAATAACAGCAGAAGCTAACTTAAAATATCTTCAAACACTTTCACTGAGAGATGAGGATTGTCAATAAATAGTAGAAACAGCCACTTCTTTAGCTTCCTGGGAAAATTGGTAAAGTGTCTAAATGCTGACTAGGAACGTCCACTTGGACCTATTTCCCATGAAGACCAGGGGAACGAGGGCATGAATGAATCTCTTAAGTTCCAAAGGTCCCTCCTTGTGACCTCCTGGGGCTAGAAGGTAGCGTTTGGGGCTGCCCTTGACCATGCTGCTGTACTCACCAGTGGTAGCACACTCCAGAGGCAGTGTCTCAAGCTCCTCAGCTCCAGGCGAGGACAGTCTGCAATAAGCTTCGGTCAATTGAATGGCTTGCCCAAGCTTGTGAAACCCTTTTGGAGTCTTACTGTTAAACTCTTACCCTCGCCTCTCTGCCCTGGGGCAGGCTAACGAGGCTGCCTAGGCACAAGGCCACTTCCTGCCTGGCCCAGAACTACTAGGCCCTTATATGTACAATGGGGCGGGAGAAATGCTGTTAGCTTTCAAACATTTAATTTTTGTTCCTGATAAAATATAAAACTACAATGAAGTAGAGGAGACTTGTGAAGGCTTGAGAAATATTTAACTGGCATTGGTGTTGGTCTTGGGTACAGGGACATGTCAGTTCTCAGAAACCCCTGGCCCACATTTCAAAGGCCTAGCCTGCACAAAACATTAGCACAGACAAGGCCCTAGGTGAGATGCAGGGAGGGAACCTCAGGGCATTGGACCCATCCTGGACTTCCTCCATAACAATGGGAGGAAGGTCCACCGAGCAGACCAGGCGGTATCAACTAGCCGGTTCAGCTCCCGGTTTTCTTCCCGTGGGATCTCGCCTTGGAGCGTTTTTCCCTTGGAAGTTTTACACGTGGTGGTCGCCATCTTGGCCTACACGTGGCTGGGGTTCTAGCCTGGAATCCTAAGCATAGGGTTTTTCCTTGTTGCTGATTTGATATGCCTGATACCAGTGACAATTATAGACCTCATTCCCATGACCTGATGGAATGGTGTTGAGGCTCTTTATGTTCCTGGAGGTAGAAGGGAACCGCTTGCCGGCTGTCGGGACTCGCGGGAGACAGGCCATATGGAGATGTTACTGGTGCCCGCTCGAGCAAATTGAAGATGAACGGGAAGACAGTGATACAGTGACAGTGTTTTTTTTTAATTAAAAATGAAGGTGCTGTGATTGACATAGTTGTTCATAGTGGGGGTTTCAGGGCCATGTCCATGCCAGGTCCACCCCAGTGTTGCTTCTCCTCACCCGTGTCCCCAGGTTCCTTCTCACCCCTGTCTGCACCCTTGGCTGGTGCATTTTAAGATTCGGTTATTGCAGTATGGTGCTGTAGTTTACATATATACACTAAATGCCTATACCACACTGCACCACCTCATCCACACCAGTTACCTCTCGATGTCTCTTTTTACTCCCCACTTCCAACAATGCCTCCTTTCTTCCCCCGTCCTTACATTTTCTATGACTAAGGGTCAAAGGGTAACCTGGGGATCAAGGGGGGGCATCTTTAATCCTCTTTGCCTTGATCACGCTGTAGCAATACATTTTCTGAGGGAGGGGAAATAACTATCGAACAAGTGAATTTTCACTAGTCATCTCTGGGCAAGGAGAGTCTGCAATAAACTTGGTGTGGATTTAATAGCTGGCCCAAGTTTGTGAAATGTACCCTTTTGACCTCTTACCACTTCTCTGAGGGAGGGGGCCATGGATGTGGTCATCAGGCTGGCAAATCGTTACCTCTGTAGTCTATCTCTAAATTTTCTGTTGTCTCACTTAAAGTCAGAGGGGCCACCATTCTTGTCTCTCTTCACCACAGATTAATTTTTTTGGCTTTTTGGGCCACACCTGGCAGTGCATAGGGGGCTACTCCCAGCTCAGTGCTTGGGGGTTGCTCCAGGGACCAGGCCATGCTGGGGATGAAACCTGGGCTTCCTGCATGCGGATCCTGGGCTTCAGACCTTCGGAGTGATCTCCTGCCCCTCCTGCTCCCTCACTGCAGGTCCGAATCTCCCACCGTCCACAATGGCAGGTAGCCTCTGTGAGGCTTTTTCTGCAGCGAGGATCAAGTCCCTCAGACCTGCTCCTGCTGGGTTGCTGATGGTGAAACTTATGTGTTTGTGACTCTGACTTTTTTTTTTTTTTTGCTTTTTTGGGTCATACCCGGCGATGCTCAGGGGTTTCTCCTGGCTCTGCACTCAGGAATTACTCCTGGCGGTGCTCGAGGGACCATATGGGATGCCGGAGATCGAACCTGGGCCGGCATGGGCTGGCTGCGTGCAAGGCAAACGCCCTACCTGCTGGATTATCACTCCGGCCCCGACTCTGACTTCTGAGGGCGAGGTGCTATTTGTAATGTCCAGGCCTCTTGCAATGTCTGCATTTAAATTTGTACATGGGGAACCTTCAGTATTTGCTTCTCATTAATGGAACTTTCTGAAGTTCTGGAACCTCCAAGGAAAATTCCTTAAAACACAAAGAGTGAATAATAGGAAGATGCCCTTACTCTTCCATGGATGGAATGGTGTGTGTGTGTGTGTGTGTGTGTGTGTGTGTGTGTGTGTGTGTGTCTTTAGTCTTTCGGCAGGATAGAGACAACCAATAGTGTTTTTTTCCAATGCACAAGAAAACAGTTTATTTAAAAACAACGCATTCAGTACTGTGTTTGGCACATGAGGCAATGAGGCAGGCACATTCACACTTAACGGGGACATTTGGGGAGCTGTCCAAGCAAATCATTGCATTTTCTTCACAAGTACAGTCACAATACACAGAATTACCCCTACGAAAGTCTCGCTGGCCAAGTAGGCAGGGATATGTACACGTTCCTCAGTCCCGCGGTGCTGGTGCTCCTGCTCTCCATACCTGTCTGTCAATCTGGGCTGGTCTCTGAGGGCCACTGACGCCTCTGCAGAGATGCGAGTCGCGTTCTTAAAGCGCTGCAGCTTCTTACAAAGAGCAGGACAGTTTTTGACGTGGTTGGGAAGGAGTTGTGTTTTCCATACCAGCCACCCCCCACACCCCAGAACAGAACATTTTTCAAAATAAGTGTGTGTGGGAAGGAAGGAGGATCTATGGTAATAAAAATACAAAATAAATTTATTTGTCCTGGCACACGTCTTGCTCATTCCTGTAATAGCTTGCTTCACTCTTCTCGCACTTGGCTTCTTCATTTGTCTAGACCAGAGGTTCCCAAACTGATCTGGCCTAATGCTCCCCTTCCAGGAAAAAAATAAACCAAAACAACCAACCAACCAAACAAACAAACAAGCCCCACCCCCTACTCTCCTGCCTCTGGGAGGCTGCCTTCTCTAAGCAAACAGAATATAACCATCCCGACTGTACCTGAGGTTACAAGGGCACCCATGAATTGGCCCCTGAGGGTGCTATCACCCACTCTGGGAAACACTGTTTTCCTCATTCTCCGTCAATTCAATCTTTCTTTAAAAAGATGCTAAAAGAAAACCGTGAAACCAAGCAGGGCAGGGGCTGGAGCGATAGCACAGCGGGGTGGGCATTTGCCTTGCACAGAGTTGACCTGTGTATGATTCCCAGCATCCTATATGGTCCCCCCAAGCAGCACCAGGAGTAATTCCCGAGCAAAGAGCCAGGAGTAACCCCTGAGCATTGCCAGGTATGACCCAAAAAAGGGGGTGGGAGAAACCAAGCAGGACAAGTGAGAGAAGACACACATTCTTTCATCTTGAATTTTGATTAATGCTCTCATGACGGACCATTCACTCTCCATCTGAAGACGTGGAGGCCACAAGATATGGTCACTGACTCTGTGGTTGGGAGACACAGACTCTGATTCCAGTTACCCACTGTGCAGAGCAGTTGCTCCCTGCTTTCCGAACATCACTTGCCTTTAGTTCCATGTTGAAGATGCTGAGCTAGAATCTAGGCCTCCACTAAGACCTTGTCTATGCAGACTGACAGTCATAGGGGAGTAGATGTTGCTATTTGTGATGTTTATTTTCCCCCTACATGCCTGGAGAATTTCAGTGCCCATGACCAACACTTGGTGCATCGTCTCTAAGCATCCATCACACCTCCTCAGGTTCCCTGTAAGGCTACTGTTATGTAGAGTAAGGATTGGAAAATGTGCTCAGAAACAATTGCTAACCTAGAGGCCAGTTGATCTGTCTCATGAAAATTGTCTAGATTCCAGATCTCAGAGGGAAGCTTCTGCTTCTTTTTTTTTTTTTTGTCAGCATTTCAATGGCATGATTCCACAGTCTCACAGGGATCAGACCTTTCTCTCCTTGCCTACAGGTTTTCCTTCCACTCCATTTTAGCTGAAAATGTAGTGACTGAAAAATTGATGTTCTATAAATTTGTTCACAGTTGAGACTGAGACCACCACCAAGAGCTATGACCATCTCCCCCTGCCTGATCAGCTGATCCCAGCTCCCCACATTCTTATATTAGCTGTGACATCCTGGCCTGGACAAAAGCCAACGATGAAGGTGTAGCAGCTTCCAGGTTACATGTGATGCTTTAAACTAAGTACAGGACAACATCCAAACACACGCCCGACTCACTATAAATAAGAGAGAGCTTGTTTGGTATTGAGGAATAGTGAGGACAGATGTGTACTCAGCCTCTTAAATTTAGTATAGAAAGTGTCCAAGTTGGCTTAAAACATTTATGGTCTAGAAAATGCCTTATTGAGCTTCTAGGAATTGCACCACAGTACGGAAAATCTTTATTTTTTAAATTCTTTGGAATTTAATTTAGATTTACTATACATACAATAAACCCTATAGCCACTTACAGTATATGAGGAATTAAGTATATTTTTGCCAGAATTGCTTCCAAAGGATTTACTTAAACCTGCAGGAGAAAAAGACTTGTAGAAAAAAAAAAACTGGTCAATTTGCACGAACCCTTGTCCTGTGACTCACCAAACTATCTGATTTCTAAATGCCCAGTGTAGGGCCTTCACTTATAATGAAGGAAGAAGGAGCCTTGTACCACTGCTCTGTGCCCACGGGACCTCAGTGGCCAAATGGTTACTGGAAGGATATTCTTTCCCCCAAGAGGCAGCCTTGCCCTAGCTTTGCCCAGGTCCTGACCAAATGCTTATGAGAAGGTTTTGTGCTTTTTTTTCTCCCCCAAGGAGCAGCCCTGCCTTAGCAGAGCCCAGGACAAGGCATCTGGATCCACTCCTCTGCTCTTACTGGGCTTCTTGTTACTAACAGGGACTCGTCTGAGGGCAGGCACAGTTGAATGTCCCCTGGCAGGCAAAAACATTGGAACCAAGTTTCTGCTCCATGTGAGCTGGGACAAGGGGAATTGATTGTCTGGCTGGCTCTTCCCCTGGTCCTCTGTGGGCACTGGTTTCTGGTTGCTTCTGGATTTTGTGCTGTGTCAGAACAATGGGGAGCAAGTGAATGGGGAAAATGAGTGAGTCAGGTCAATTGTGATGTCAGATAGGTCAAAAAGATCAGCAAATATGGTTTCAAGGGAACCACATAGCGGGTAGGGGAGGGTAGGGCCAGTCATAGTACCGTGGGTAGGGTACTTGCTTTCACATGGTAGCCTGAATTTGATCCTGGGCATCCCATATGGTCCCCCAAGCCCACCAAGAGTAATTCCGGAGTGCTGAGCCAGGAGTAATCTCTGAACACTGCCAGGTATAGCCCAAAACACAAAACAAACTGAAAAACATGGTTTTGGGGGTAGTAACTAAAGGATATCTACCTGGAAGGTCACCCTTAAAAACAAGAGGCCGCTCTGGCAAAGAATGGGGAGTCTGTTGAGAGGCTCCTATGGGACTCAGTGCTAGGAAACATTTCTAATCCTTGGCCTCAAGGACCCAACAGTATATTAAAATTAGCAGAGTTAACCAATGTATAAATGCCTTTGGGGCGGGAGACTTGGAAGGGGAGAGTTGAGTGAGGGCACTTGGGAATCCTTCCAAAGTTGCTACTGGCATCTCCTAGCTGGAATTTGGAGTCAGAAAGTGCAGGCAGTGTGATGCTGGGGCTTGATCAACCGGCTCTTGGAATCTAATTGTTGCATTTTTAGGCTGACACCAAGTTAATAACATGAACTTGTCTACGATAAGAGTATTTGCACCACAGAAATGTGTGAACGCTACAAATTAGGGCTTCTCTGGTGCCCATTATTAAACATTTAGCGTCACACTAAAGAATTAAGACTGTCTTTGAATCCCACAGAATGAAATCAAAGGAGTCCTTTAAGACTGCAGATAAGTTAAAGACTTTGCCCTATGTCACTGCCCAGAACACCCTGGTCCATTGTTCCTCAGGACAGTTACACCTTATCTAACAGAGGCTGGCACAGAGCAGCCAGAGCTGACTGATGTACCATCTTAAACATTCTTGGTTGGTCTTAGTCCATTAGCTCCTCGGACTGATGAGTTTCAATTTAATTCGAGGACCTTTGAGTTGGGGGCATTACTTGGAGGTTGAACATCAAATTCCTTCAGGAATATTTTGACTGACATCAGGGAGGATCTGAAT
This sequence comes from Cryptotis parvus, assembly GCA_021461705.1. Classification (NCBI taxonomy): domain Eukaryota; kingdom Metazoa; phylum Chordata; class Mammalia; order Eulipotyphla; family Soricidae; genus Cryptotis; species Cryptotis parvus. The sequence goes on along the minus strand of JAJIBD010010838.1, from coordinate 51,001 downwards.
AATTTAAACTTGTAATTTTCAGTTTATTTACAAAGAGGAGTCACCTGAAATGGCCATAGTTTGAAATAAAAAGAATGGACTACAGAAAGCTTTCCTTGGGGTCAGTGCAGGAAAGTTATAGTTCTGCTGTCATTCTGATGAGACTACTGTTACCATTTACTTAGATTAGTGACTAGTCAGTCTAGCCAGAGAGAGTCTCTAAAACTGTCTAGTTTTAGAGTACTGTCATGTACCATGATGACATAAGGAAACAGATCTGCTATGAAGTACATGACAAGTGATAAGCATTCAGCTATGTTTGGTCAAAATGGTATCTATGATTTTACTATATATTGTTGTTTCCCAATATGGGAGTCGCTGGGGAATATTTCCCAGCTGGGCTCACCCTAGGATATTTTGGGTCAAAGGTCTCAGCTGGGGCAAAAGCTGTATTTTAAGGAGCTTCTCCTGGCACTCAGCTTTGTTTGCTGGCGGATCAGCAGCATAATGCAGACCAAGCCTCGTACCGCCTCTGTTATCTCAAATGAGGGGCAGTTCTTCTGCTGCAGGCTGTGATCTCATTGGAAGTAATAAGAGAATGAGCTTTACTGAGGATCAAGACTGATTCAAACACATCTATGCATTCACTAATAAACCATAACAATAAAAAAGGAATTTTAAGATACTCAGTAACGTGGTAATAACCACATTTAAAAACATTTCCCATTTCAAGCATCAAGAATCAGAAATAGAGACACTCAGAACTCTTTCACATTAATTCTTCATCCCTGAAAACACCCAGGTGAGTCTTGGCCTACATGCTGGTGGGTAACCGGAGGCCCAGGCACAAAGAAGCTGAGGGAACCTCTCTCTTTGTAGGTTCTGATGGGGAGCCTCAAAGTCACGCACCAAGATCCCATACAGATGGTATTGCAATAACAGTCAGCACTTCTGGGCATACAGCACTACCAACTACACAACACTGAACAATGATCAAGTACACCAAAGAGAAAGCAGAGGCAATGGGATGATATAACCACTGAATATGGGAATTTTAGAGGGATTCTTTAGCCCAATTCAAAACTCTTTCCTCAACGTGTGGTGTCCCCATGAAAGTAATAGATACCATTGGGAGGTGGGCCAGTTCTCTCCCTTTAAAGTCAAGATGGGGCCCAAGAGTGAAATGAGATTTAAGAAATATTCCTGAACTTGATCGATGGGGCAAGACACTAGCCAAAGCCTGGAATGAGGGTGAGATCTAATTTAAATGGTCCTTCTAACTTGATCTCCCTGGAGTTACATGCCTGCACATGACATTCTCTTGGAGTGACCAATGGAAACGAGAGGGCCAGCATTAAACATGCTGACGAGTGTTTGTGGGCTTTTCCCCTGGGCAGCTGACCTGGTCATTTGTGTTGGTGTCAGACGCAGACAGCCTTGGAGGCTTAATGATGAAACTTGTACCAGTAGCTGAGGATGAACTCTGTGGTGAATATCCTAAAGAATAATGGGATGCACTTAACCTTGAACTAATAAGAGAGAAGTGCTCCGCAAAAGCCAGGGGTAGGTTTCTACAGCTGAATCAGGAAGTGGTGGCGGGAAACAGGCTCTTGTCTGCCCAGTTTCTGCTTTTGACCACAGAGGCCCAGATATTCTGGCTACATGATGCCTTTCTAACCAGGAAATATGCCACCTCCTATTTCCTTCATGATGATAGTGATGAAGGTTTAGTCTTTAAATCTGTCCTTTAAAATAAAGACTTGTAGGACCTGAAACAATAGTACAATGGACAGGGCATTTGCTTTGCATGCAGCCTATTTGGGTTCAATTCCTAGCATCCCATATGGTCCCTAGGCCCACAAGGAGTGATCCTTGAATGCAGTGCCAGGTATGAGCTCAAAAACAAACAAGTAAATGATAACAACGACAAAAAAAAAACACAGGGCTTCTTTGTATGATCACTGTGTGTCTATAATCTATGCTTGTAGTCAAGGGTACAATAATAATAACAATGACAGTGAAAGTTTCTAAAACTGAGACAAATGATTTCCACAAAAAGCTTCCGGGTTTTGCAATAGGAGGGATATAAGCTATATGGAGAGAGAAGATGAATGATAAGAATCATGATTGACTACTAGGGGAATGGTTAGAATTAATTAATGGTTAGATATTTTTGTTTTGTTTTGTTTTGTAAGTGAGGTGGTCTTGAAACCACCTGTCAGCTGTGCCTCCAGATCAACTCCAGGAGATCGTGCCCAGAGGAGAATGGATTGATGCTAATCATCAAGCTCTTGGAGTGCTAGGAGGCAAAACTCTTTCCTCAACATGTGGATTCCTCATGCAGGAATCTCCACTGTGAGGAGATGGGCCAGTCTTTTCTCTTTAAAGTCAAGATGGGGCCCAAGAGAGAAATGAGATTTAAGAAATATTCCTGAACTTGGGCAGTGGGGAAAAAAACCAGCCAAAGCTTGGCATGAGGATGAGATCTAATTTAAATAGCCCACCACAGAACAACGGGCTAATTTGAGGGATTCAGCCTTTTGCTATTTTAGCCCGCCTGGTTCAAAGTGTCTGTGCATTTATTTATATTTAGTGAAACTTAATGGGCACACTGGGATTAAAACTCCAGAGTCAGAATCTGGCCCACGGAACACTGGCATTAATATCACTTAGCTGTAACCAAATGAACTAAGTGCTTAGGAAGAGCCAACTAAACACTCCGGTCAGTCATCAATCTGCAGTGATGCTGACAGCACAGCAGGAGAAGTGTGGCCCTCCCCTCTTTAAAGTGACAGGGAACAGTGCTGGTGTGGCTGTGATGCCCATCAAGTCCTACCACCGAATTCAAATCATGTTTTGAATCTCTTCCTTTCTAAGCATTTCAATTACCCAAATGATTTAGTGTTTCCTGTTTCAAAACATCTCCTACTGTTTCTTTTCATCTCTTTGGGTGATGGTCAGTGGTCAGATGTTGGAAGACATGACACAGCTAGCAACAGCCTGAGCCTGTCTATCTCTAGTTTTCTTTTCACGAATTGGTACCTAGGTCTATATAAGCTCTTATGATGAGCTTTCTGGGAAAAGAATTCAGAATCGGATCCCAACAGAGGTCCTGTTGGGATTGGAACAAACAGTTTCTGTCTTTCCTTATTGTCCTTGCCTTCACGGGAGTGGGGCGGGGGTTATGACCATTCCTCTCCAAAGAGGACCAGTGAGCTGATCACTGAATGAGCTCCAGTCATGATTTTTAACTAGTCTTTGTAACATTGCAAATAATTTGGATGTGATTTCTGGAAAACAACAAGCTCCCCTACCTAAATGCATAGCAAATGTGCTTGACTGGCATTTGGAAAGAAGAAACTCTTATTAAAATTTAACGTCCACTTGGCCAGACTTTGGGCTAAACTGGAAAGAACAAAGTGCTACTCAGTGAAAAGCCAGGGATGAGAGTGATGTAATTCCTATTCCTCAGGCTGAAATAATGAAAAAGTGAACAGTCGACTAATTCCATCACCACTGATCAACACACCTCAAATTCCACGGTTAATCAGTACCGAATCTTGCCAGGCACAACGGTTCTTCCTTGAGAAACACCTTATTGGTACTAGATAGACACAGTTTCAGTGGAAAAGAGGACTCTCTGGCACCTAAAGTTGTCTGGAAGAGAACAAACAGTATGGGGCAGCACTGGTGGATACCAGGGTGGTGAAGGTTACCTCATCTCAGCATTCTGCAAGTGGTATCTGGGCCAGGCCAACATCAACGATTCCACAGTTTCCCCACCCTCCTGATTCTCAAAGGGCAACATGGTTATAACACTCTACGGTAGGGTAGACAGGATTCTCTAATATAATCCAAACATTCTCCTTCTCTTTCCTTTCTCTCTCTTCCCAGGAGCTTGGGTCAACCCATTGCCTGTACAACTAGAGGGAATTCCTAATGTAGGGCTTGGGTTGGACTGATAGGTGGCATTAAACCCAGGCTGGAATACTGTCACCCTCATAGATAAAGCAACACAATGATTTTCCCTGATAGTCATGTCAAGAGACTGGAAGCTACCCACTGTCTCGACTTGCTAAGTGACGGAAAGATACACTGGCTTTTATGCTGCTCACCACAAACAATTAGTGAGGACATCTAGGAGGCATTTCTTATCATTAGGAGATCTATCATGATTTGTTTGTTTTGTCATAAACATCAAAGATCACCCAGAGCCTTGAACATACAGGAGCAGCAATAAGCAATCAAAGATAACTCCATAGGATCCCTAGCCAATCCCTCAACCACATCACGGTGGGGGAAGGGACGAGGAGAGGTGAAGCTAGACAGGAGCGAGGAAGAGCGAGATTGGAAGATGCAAACCAATTTTCCATTGTGCATTTTCACTGTGAAGAGTCCGGTCCTACCCAAGCAAGTTGGGATTCAACCCAAATGGTCCAGAAGCCTTGGAGGAAGAAAGCTGCAGAAAGCCCAGCTCTGGTCCTCATTTAAAAAAGTGGGAGACCGTTTATTATTAAAATACAAACAGGAAAATACTTCCATCTCGCTAGCAGCATGGCTCCAAATGCAACACGCTGCAGATCCATCCACACGCCTTCCATGCCTCTGTCCTGCTAAGACCCTCAAAAGTGCCGTGAGTACAAAAGAGTGAGAGAGGAGACAGCTTTCCTCTGAAATGGCAGGCAGTCCTTCTGAGAAATGTCTAAGGTTCTGTTCTGAAGACGACTCAATTTCATTTGGGGCACTTTTTAGACAGCCGTTTGGCACTTTCTGTTGGAGTTCTTAGGCACAGTGAGACAGAGACAGCTTGGCGAGCCCTTCCTCATTCATTCTGTACAGCAGCTGGAACTCAACAGGCAGCTGGTGGGACTCCTGCCATTTGGTGGTGAATTTGGTTCCTTTCTTGTCATAGTAATGATATGGAAGCTCTTCCTTTGTGTTGGGGTCAAATCCAAAAGGCCAAAATCCGCACAAGTGGATCTCTTCGCATATTGCTGATGCAAGGGTGTATACAAGGATACCTGTGCTCAGCCGTTTTGGCGACAAATGTTTGTTTTTCCAGTACCTGTGGGATAATAAGTACAGGTGCATTCAGAGGCCTGGGTTGTAGCAGCCAATCAGAGTGACCAGTGATGAGGGAGTAGAGGGAGGGAGGTCTTTAACAGATCTTAAACAATATTGCCCGAATCTCTTAGCCTATACAATACCCCTGGACAGGGCTGACTCATTAGTCAAACGTGAAAATGGAGACTAAGAGCCTCCCCACCTGAGGTATCACAAGGGAGTGAAAACAGAATTTGACCCAGGACCAGACCCTCCTGAGCACAACATCCCAGTGCGTGCACAGAGCTAGCACTGCCTCTTTAGGGGGGTGTCCTCCGGTGGGCTTCAAACCCAGGGTGCTGCCATGGAAGGTCACCCAGGAGTGAACCATATCCACAAAAGCTGTCGAAGTCCTCTCTCACCCCCGCACCAAGCCTACACATTCAGTCTTATCAGGTTTGGAAAGATTAGGGGGAAGACTATTTTTCCTTCATGTTTCTCTTGTGAAAAATATACACTTAAAATATACCTTCCTTAGCCTTCCAGTTAGAGGTCTCCAAGTCCTTCCATCACATGTCAGGGCATAGGAAAAGTACGAATACATGGTCTGAATTTTTAAAAAATGATTATATGAGGGTTATGATTCCTTTACTATTTAGATGTGGTCTTAGAGCCTTCCTAGCTATACTGTTGAGCATTTGAGACCTCTAGGGATGCATGTTTATTTGTGATAGCCATACATGCAGAGCCAACTGATTGGGAATTGGTTTTCTATGGATGGGAGGCCTATGGAGTCATCGACCCTCGGGCTTGGTTCAGGCTGGAGGGTGGCAGGGGGTGTTCCAGGTAATGCCTTGGGCTTTGAAGGCTCCGCAGGCCGCTCTGCGGGCCAGCCCTGGTTTCCAAGCACTCATATTCCTCCTCTCCTCCAGGATTGCAAAGATGAAATCTTAAAACTACAGTCTCACTTCAGCCAGTCTTACAGAAGGCATAAGAATGACTTCTGACACTTTGCGTTTAGCTGAGCATCTCTAGAGCAAGAGATGAGGTCAAATGACCAGAGACAGGACCACCTGGCAGGAGGCTGGGTTTCTTCCTGCTTCTGCTCTTTTGGGGGGACAGCGATGGAGGGACAATAACTCCTAACCCTTGCCCTATAAGCTTTGCAAGGTGAGCACCTTAACTCAGTGGATTATTTCTCAGGTCCTGAGATGAAGCATTACAAAAAAAAAAAGGTTTGCTGTAGAAAATGCTCTGGATTCATGGCTTCATGTCAGAATCATCTGGGGAATTATCAGAAATTTCCAACTTTCCTTTCCTGACCAGAATTACCTCAACATCTCTTGAAACAGAACCCAGGCAACAATATTTCTTAAAGTTCTGCAATGATTCTAAAGTGCAGCTAGAATTCAGACTCATCAAACTAGATTGGAAACTGCCTCTCTGGCCAATCTGTCTATCAAAGACCAGGAATAAGAACAAGCTCATCAAATCTCCCCACAGATTTTGGCTCTCAAATCTTAAATTATAAAGACAGATTATACAATCTCCTTGGACATCTACAAAATATTCAAATGTCAAATAAAAAGAAGACTTCAAAGCCTTCATTTCAAATTAATCTTCTTTAAAATACCATTTTACTGGGGCGGAGGGATAGCACAGTAGGTAAGGCATTTGCCTTGTACACAGTCCACCCGGGTTCTATCTCCGGCATCCCAAATGGTCCCCCAAGCACCGCCAGGAGTAATTCCTGAGTGCAGAGCCAGGAGTAACCCCCTGAACATTGCCGGCGTGACCCCAAAAAAAAGCGAAATACCATTTTATCTAATTTAGCCATAGAGTATTATTGGGAGGTAGCTTAAGAATGAAAATTCAGGGGCTGGAGCGATAGCCCAGCGGGTATGGCGTTGCCTTGCACGCGCCGGCTTCTGCTGGCCCGGGTTCAATCCCTGGCATCCCATATGGTCCCCTGAGCACCGCCAGGAGTAATTCCTGAGTACAGAGCCAGGAGTAACCCCTGAGCGTCCCCAGGTGTGACTCAAAAAGCAAAAAAAAAAAAAAAAAAAAAGAATGAAAATTCATGTCTTTTTATTTTGTTGCCACACCCAGCGGTGCTCAAGGCTTATTCCTGGCCCTGCACTCAGTAATCATTCTGGAGGGCTCGGGGAACCATATGGGATGCCTGGAATTAAGCTGGCGTAGTTGCTGCATGCAAGGTAAGCACCCTACCCAATGTATTGACACTCAGTCCTGGAAATTTTTTTTTTTTTTTTTGCTTTTTGGGTCACACCTGGCGATGCTCAGGGGTTACTCCTGGCTCTGCACTCAGGAATCCTCCTGGCGATGCTTGGGGGGACCATATGGGATGCCGGGGATTGAACCCCGGCCGGCATAGGCCGGCCACGTGCAAGGCAAACGCCCTACCCGCTGGGCTATCGCTCCGGCCCCAGTCCTGGAAATTCTTGATCTGTGTTGATATTCATGACTTCTGATTAGGTTCAGCATCAAGGGAAAGAAGAGGGAATGAAGAAGGTAGACAGAGGAAAAACAGCCCCTTCATTTGGGAGCTGGTAGGAGACTAAATTCCTTATCTAGGGCTTCTTTCCTATGACTGATTTGACTTATTTATTCACAATACAGAGAGTGTGCCCAAGGTACTAAACCAACTAGAGAGCTAGCTCAGGGTTTGTTGCCCAGAACCTCATGGGTTCCTGAGCACTGCCAGGAGTGACTTCCAAGGACTCAACTGGGAGTAGCTTCTGAGCATTGCTAGATGAAGCCAACCCCCCCTCCCAAAAAAGTCCCCAACACAAACCCCAAAACCAACCAGCTAAGCCAAACAACAACTAATTGGATAGCTCCTACCCCCAAGAGATTACACTATTGATTTGCCATCTGGTGGGGTATGCTTAAAGGCAATAAAATATACACACCTGTTGACATGTTGCATTATGTTTCCAGGCCAAGCCAACTGGACCTTTAACTGCCCTCTGTGTTCAACAAAAAAAGTCAACTAATGTCCTGGTAACAGTTGCTGAAGTGTGGAAGAAAAATGCAGGGATCCAGAGAATAGCCCCATCAAGCTTTTTTTAAACCGAGGGAAAAGTTGTTGCGATCCTGAATTGTCAAAAGATTGTTGTAATATTTTTCCAGGATGCTGGGGTTGAAGGTGGTAAGGTTGGTTTTCCTTCCAACATCTCTTTGATAAGCCTCCGTAGGGGCGAAATTGCAACGGAAAACAAAATCTGACTTATCTATTTCCTGCCCACAGCGGCTCCCTGTCAGAATCCCACTATTGCCAACCACAGCACAAATGTTATAATGCTTATTCACAATGGGTGATACATCTGGAAGCAGCGACCGGAAGTTATTGCTAATAGAGAAAACATATTTATGGCTGGAATAATCATAGTGCATCAGTTGTCCAACCCGAACACTATTCTTGGTCAAAGAAAAATTTTTTATTATATCGACATGCCGAAGGATTTCTTGCCTAAAATAGAAAAAAAATTCATTAAATGCATTCCATTCAAAAGATCGATTTTCCATTTTATGTCTTGTGTTCCCATTTCATTTAGACAAGAATAGGAGACACACTAAACCCAAGATTAGACCCTTTTGGTCTGGGCGGGGAGAATTGCTTTAGAGCCTACACACATGCATTTCTCTGCTGGTCAAGTTCTGGAAATGGTCCTTCAAGGTTTGTGAATGCTGTAAGTTAGTGTTTGGGCTGCCATCCACTGGTTTTTTGCTCTAGGTAAAAAGTATATTTGATGAGGGTGGGGGCGGAGGGAGATGGAACAGTGTCAGAAAATACAAGGAGGAATTGACGTTAGAGAGTGTTCACGTTAAAACCCTGCCATTGGGAACTCGGAGGCTGAAGCTACGCAGGAGTTGTTTGCCACTGACCTGCATGGTTCAAGGACCATCAAATATCACTGGTGTCCAAATAAGAGTCAAATAGATGTGAGTCAGTATCATATTATCTATTATTAAAATATGAAAATGGTGCTAGCCGTGGGTGTAGCTGAATATTTCATAGAAATGAGATGATAATCTCATTAAGGGCTTTTGAATAATGGAACAGGGATTTAAAAATTTTTTGATTATATAAAAGCACAATTTAGGAGGGGAACTCTAATCCTCAGCAAAAGAGGGGATGGTAAGTCCCCCAAATTTGCATATATATTCTGAGAACTCGGAGAATAAACAGGCAGAGGTGATATTTAGCACTTATTTCATTTGCTTTCATGCTGAGTTCCAAGTAAAATTACCTATGTCTTCTTAAAGTGGTATGTCTTGAAAACATTTAAGAAAATCAGAAACATGTTACTTTGCCACTAGGTACTTCAACTCTCAGAAATCATATCTGATCTCCTGCTTTTTTTGCCTAAAATCAGAATGCCTGACACTAGGTGCTTTGCATAGCACCACTTTACCTGATATTTTATTGAAATTACTTAGTTTGTTGAGGCAAAGAGCACTATGAAACAAAGGCTTTAATCTCAAATTTCCAATCTAGTCAGGTTCTTTACAAGTTCTTAAAACCAAGATAAGGTAAGTTTAAATGGAACTTAGAGAATTAATAAAAAAATCAGCTAATAAATGGATAAAAGAGGTATTTTGAAAGAAAAATACTGTTCTGACTGGTTATTTAGTCGCATGGATATTTCACATGGTTAGGTCACATGCTTAGGGTGAGAGGAATATTTTTACTGAGTTAGAATTATGTTTTCAGAAAAGGTGTTATATGTTTTACCTATGAACATTTTCTAGGTTGTCTATAAAATTCACCCCGGATTAAAATACCAAAGTTAAAAACGAACACTTCTAGAGTTTTAGCATAAACCAGATATTGTCATGGGCTAATTTCTAATTAAGCAGTGCTTAAATTTTTAAACACTTTTTAATTTTATTTTTTTAAAAATTCTACTTGAAATATCACCTGTTTCAAGTAAACCGCATTGTTGACATACCATGGATACTAAATTTCTCTGAATTCCACTCTTGATTGAAATAAAGGAAGCTGTATTGTCTAGAAATATGTGTCAGCAGACAGCCCTCTGCAATGGTAAAAGCTGTATCTTTTAAGAAGTATTCCCACTCCTAATGAGTACACTAGATGGCTCACATTCCACCAAGCTTGGAGGAGTGAGGGCGTCTCCCAGCCCTGGGGCCGACCACAATCACCAGAATGAATCCAAGGGACTACATTTCTTCCCTCACCTAAAACACCAACCAACCAACCAACCAACCCATCCTCAAGTCGCCCCCGCCCCCCACCCACCCCCTCTTTTTCTTCGTGTATACCAGAGGGTGCTCCAAGAAAACGAAGAACGAGCTTGCACAGCTCTTGCCAGATGTTAATATATATAAAGGTTTTGATGAAAACAAACAGGCAAAACCATATCCAGATAGAATCCTGCTCAAAACAGAGGTAGGACTTTGATCATTTGACAGAACATGTTGGTTTATGTAGTTCAGTGAAATAATACTATTCGGTCGTTTTCAACCCCCCCCCCCCCCAAGAAGGGGACTGAAAAATGTGTTAGTGGTCCTTTCACAGTGAATTTTGTTTGTGTTTTGACAGATGGCTTTGGAAGTATGAACCACACTTGCTAATTGCAAATCAGGGCAGTCAGAGAATGCTGAAGCATCCTTTTCCCTTTCCAATTGATCTTCCCGATGGATGTTTTCTCTTTATGGGAAGACACTCCTCGCTTAGAAAAGTTTCCCAGCAGACCCAGCGCCCAGTGCAAAGACACCAGGGCCGGGCGTGGGGACAGACTTTTGAGGCTTTGGGGCATTTGTTTTGCTTTGAGCAGCAGAATCCAAAATGCACTTTTGGGGGCTCTTTACCCTTAGCCTACCTTTGATGTAAAAACGCGGTCCGATTAAATGTCCACTTAGGTTTCTCCTGGCGTTCGTGGCTCAGAGAATTCGAAATGGGTACAAATGACGGGTCTAGAAACTTCAGGGCAAACTGGGACCTGGAGAGAAGTGTGAGCACAGACAAGCGCGCTGGCCCGGGCGGCTGCCGAGGAAGCCATTAGGGCTCTGCCCCCGGCGGGCAGGGGCCCACGTGCCGGCCGCAGCCGCCCGGGACGCCCCTGCAGGGGCCTGGGGTCGACACCCCGCACCCCTCACATGCACGGGGAGGGAAGGGAGGAGAGCGGGGGCCTCGCCGGGCGCAGGGCCCGCAGCTCCGGGTGCTGGAGCGACCATAAAATGGCCGTCGCGCGCAGAGCCGGGGGAGTCAGCACCGCGGACAGCGCCAGCGCCACCTCCCCGGCCCGGCGCCCGCCGAGACTGATGCTCGCAGCCGGGCCAAGGCCCGGGGAAGCGGGGTGGCTGCAGACCGTTTCCCCCAGATTCTCCGCCTGCTCTCACGCCCCGACCCGCCCCCATCCCCACACCGGTGCTGGGTGGACTCCGTTGAACGCTTTTCAAAGGGTCTGCACCTCGAGTCCGACTGGGACCGCTAGGGGCAGTTGCGCTGGCCACCAGTCCCCCAGCAGGCCCCACTCTAGCTGGGGCTCGGGAGCTGCGCCCTCCACCCCCCGGAGCTGCCCGCGCCCCGCGGAGGTGGCTCGGACCTGGGGCAACGGGAGGCTGGTTTCCCGCAGAGCGCTGGGGGCGGTGGCGGGGAGACCCCCGGACAGAGGGCGGGGAGGAGGGGGCGGGCAGTGGGGGAAGGAGTGAGGCCGAGTCCCCGGGGACTGCAGGGCAAAGAGCGGCGCATCCTGGGCGGGGGCTGGGGCCGGGTCTGGCCCGCCCGAGGCGCGGGGGCAGCCGAGAGGCGCGGGAGGGGCGGGGGGCGGGCGCCTGCGCCATGACTCCGCGCTGGACCAGCCGAGCCCGAGGCGCCCAGTCTGCGGACAGGGCGCGGGAAGGCGCACGTCGCTGGAGTGTCCACCTCCCTCAGTCCCCCAACACACACACACACACACACACAAGCGCGAGCACACGCACACGCACACGCTCACACACACCCTCAGCCTTTCAGCAATGGGGGGGGGAAGGGATGCCCAATACGAGACTGAAGCATACAATCACATCGATTAGGACAAAGGCATATTATTATAACAGTAATAATAATAATAATAACAATAATAATAATAATAGTAATAATAATAATGAAGGGGCTAGGAAGGAAGATCAGAGTGCAAGAACCACGCAATCCTCCTGCCCAAAGAGTCTCCAACCGCCCCCTCCCCACCCTCTCCCACCGCCCAGAAACCAGCTCCCCGGTGCGCTCCAGCGGAGGCCCGCACTCACTTGAATCCCGCGTGGAACATGTACATTCAGGGGCGCCCCGGGCTGGCGTACTTGGGAGTGGTGAAGATGTTCTCCTTTTTCAGGGACACGTAGCTGATGAGCGAGAGAATCAGCAGCGCGACGCTGAGCATCACCAGCCCCAGCACACTGGCGACTCGGGCCATTTTGCAATTTCTCATTCCGGGCCACGCCGGGCCCGGGGAGAGCGGGGAAAGCGGTCCACGGGGCGGCCGGCCGCTCGCTGGCGTGTCAGTGCGTGTGAGTGTGAATGTGTGTGTGTGTTTGCGCGCGCGTGGCCGCGTGTGTGGCGGGGAGGGGGCCTGGGGCAGGGGAGCCGAGGGAGGCCGCGGGTGGGGCCGGGCGGGAGCCCCGGAGGGCAGCGGGGCCCTAGAGGCCACGGGCGCGGGGTGGGCGGCGAGCCGGAAGACGGAGGGTCTGCGCGGCGGGCGGCGAGGCGGAGAGCGCGCAGCGCCTGTGCGTCCCCGGCCGCCGGCTCCGGCTCCCCGCGCGTTTCCAGCGAGGTTACCACCTCCTCCGCCGCCTGCAAGATAAATGTGATTGGAATAACGTTACACTTCGATCTGAGCCCAGGATTTAATTAATGAACTCGAATTTCCCCAATAAGCTCCGGGAGGAGCGAGAGAGGGAGGTGGTGGAGGGAAGGTCCAACAGCGGGCGGCCTACAGGCTGGGAGCCGGGGCCTGCCCGGGGAGTGCAGGTTAGGAGGTGGCTGTGGTCTGACGGAGGCCCAAACTGCACAAGCCCAAGCCGTAGTTACTTACACACAGGCGCACACACACACTCAGTTGAGGGGAATTCGGAAAACTGACAAACTGCTCTTCTCAATGTCCCCGCTGCCATCCCGCCCATATGCACCCCAACCTTCACCTCCTGGTGGGCAGCACACATCCCAGATGTCCCCTCTAGCCCTGGTGTGCCAGTTGAGCATATTTCTGCTTCGAGGCACCCAGAGAGGATGTCAGAGAGTTGCGTCTTTACAGGACAATTGCGCCTCCCAAGACAACACTGGTTCCCTGTGGAAAGTTCTCTGGTGGCCATGGAGTAACAAGTCTTAGTCCCAGTTCAGGTAGGATGTGGCCCCCACCACTTCAAGCAGGAAGAAACTGGATTCAGAGAGGGGCAAGAATAAGTAGCAGCTAGGGTGGGTTAGTTGCTTCTGGACTCAGAGGAAGAGGAACTTTAATCTCCTTTGCTCGTCGTTGTTCTAGAAAATCGAGGAGGAGAGAGCTCCAGCCTCCTGGTGAAAGGCCATTTGAACCCAAGGTGGAGTGTGGAACTGAATGACCTGAATAGTAATGGCCTGTTTCAGGGCTGGAGTCTGGGTGCCTGGAGACGGAGTGTGTGTGTGTGTGTGTGTGTGTGTGTGTGTGTGTGTGTGTGTGTGTGTGTGTGTGTATGTGAGCCACCCTGTGGGAACAGCTGGAGTTGACGTATCATTTCTGTGTGTGGTGGAGTGTCATATCTGGTGGGCTCAGGGGTCAGGCCTGCCTGTGCTCATGGCCACGCTTGGCGATGCCCTATATCACCAGGAATAATGTACCAGGGGACCATATATGGTGCCAGGGATCCAGACTGGGTTGACTGTGTGCAAGAATGTGCTCTAACCCCTGGAATGTGTCTCTGTTCTTCATTTCCAGGGATCCATTCGTGTCTGGAGGAACTTTCCCATGCTTTACTGTGTGTTCTTGGGCTGCAGGCTAGGGAGAAGGCCTCTCTCCTGTGCTGATGTGGGCAAAGTTTGTTCTCATCAGGAATGTTGGCTTTTCTAGTTAGGAGACCTTGGTTAATGAAATTAAGCCATTTGTCTAAGCTAGCTGAGTCAGTGCATACAGTAGTACATTGTATGAAGCTCAGGAGAGAAGAACTGTGGATAGTAAGTACCTCACGGTCTCTCTGGCGGAGGGATGGACCGTGGACAGTACCCCATGGTCTCTCGTAGCACAGGAGGGATGGCCGGTGGACAGTCCCCCATGGTCTCTCTGTAGCACAGGAGGGATGGACCGTGGACAGTACCCCATGGTCTCCGTAGCACAGGAGGGATGGACGGTGGACCCTCCCCCTCTCGGGGGGGGAGGAGGGAGGGACTGTGGACAGTACCCCATGGTCTCTCCCTAGAGACAGTGACCAGTGCTATTCAGAGCTGCTCTGTACATACCAAGTGCTTGAGAGTGCATCGATCTTTTTGTTTGTTTTTGGCCGGTTCTAGCAGTGGAACAGGACAGGCTGACAGCCATGTGTGGTGAGTACTGGGTTTTGAGACTGCCATAGCGCCTTATCCACTTTGGCCGCTGTATATTAATTTTTTAAACATTAACGTTGAAAGGAGTAAATGACTTTTTTAAAAAGAATTTTGTCTGTACCTCTATAAAAGATATTTTGAGTAAATCTTCACATTTCAGATGTTTGCAACAATTCTGTTCCTTGGAAGCTGAGGAATTACGCATTTCGCACCTAAAGACGAATGATTTCCTTAAAGCTCAGTGGAGCATCTCTATGTGAAAGGAACACAAGAACTTCAAATTGCCTTTTCTTTAGTGAATAAATAAAACATATTTGGAAAGCTGTTGCGAGGCTTTTTTGGGTGGTTCGGTTCTTGGGAAATGGTTTGAAAGGAGCTTTTATGTTCAATTGTGTTATTCTTTTTGCATATAATTTTGCCTTTTCAAATATTGGCAGTGATTACTTTTTTCTGGAAGCAAAGGCATTATGCTTGGAGACACAACTTGAGAAATTATCTTGCAGTCAAGTTTTTGGCTATTCTTATGTGCATTGTGTCTCTTTCTTAGGCTGACTGGGGGGGAGGAAGGGGTCCTGTGGGTGCAGCTGCAGCAGCTAACCTGGGCACCCGGGAGGCATTGGGCAAGAAAACATAATTTTAACCTTTATTTTGAGTTTGGGGGCCTGTCTATTCCTGGTGCTTCAGAAACTGTCATTGTCAACAACATCTCTTTGAGAACAGAGAAAAAAAATCTACTGTTTTGTTTGCATGTAATTCTAACAGCACAAAAACGGTACAATTTCCACATCCTTTGAGAAAATGCACAACCTCTTGCTGCTTTATTGACGAGTATTGTTTCCCAAAAAGGGAGAGAGTCCTTGAAGGATGAATGGCTGAGTGTCCTTTTCTCTGAGCTCTGGACCCTTTGTGCCACCCAAGGATAGATACCCCTACTCAAGGTTTTAAAATAAATGCATTTTATTTCAAGGTCCACAGCTAGCAATGCTCAAAGACAACTCCTGGTAGTGTTTGGGGGACCATATGTGGTGCCAGGAATGGAACTGGGGTCAGCCACATGCAAGGCAAGACACTGTCCTTAACTCTTATTAAGGACAAGAGTTAATTATGATTAACTCTTATAATTATCATACTCCTTGACTGACTGTATCTCTGGCCCCTGGGAATTTTTATGTCCTGTCACACGACATAGAACTTAGGAACTTAAGAACTTCCTAAGTTCTATGTCCTGACTTTCCAAGGAGAGAACATGGTAGTCTCAGTTACTGGGGAAAGAGCTTGCACTATGCGGTATTCTGTGAACTTCCTCTCTTACAGCCATTCTTGCCCACAATAGGGCTGTATGAGAAATACTGGCTAACACACATAAGTACTTGCTCACTCCCATCAGTATGAGAAAATAAGAAGCAAGAAAGTCTAACATGCCGTGACTGCCAACGTTTTCCTTCTGAACTTCATACCTTTGATGCCAAGTCTCATTTTTGACTAACTTTGCCTACAAAGGGGTCTGAGCTGGGTTAAGATTGGGCTGTAGCTGGCTTTGACTGACTGTATTTCTACCTTCTTTGTGGGGTCGGGGGGTTTGGGTCATACCTGGCTGTGCTCCAGATCACTCTTTGTTGGGTTTAGGGCATAGTATTCGGTGTTGGGGATCCTCTGGGGTCTGCCAGATACATGGAAAACCCTTATGGACTCTCTGCCCCCTGTATTTCTAGTTTTTTGAGAGGGGACAGTTTTGAGGCAAGGGAGGAGCTTCGGTGAAAGAGCTGAGGGACCAGCAGGCAGAGGCCTGTAATGAACACCTCTGCCTAGAAGCAACTGAAGTGTCAGGATTCGCTGAAGAGGTAACTGATCTACCTGGCGTATCTCTGAAGCTCACACCTGTGGCCTGTATCATTCCTGGCTAGGGCCTGGCCTCTCTTTTCATTTTCGCTCTGAGCCCAAGCTGCTTATTAGGGAAAACAAATAATAAAGAGGCCTAACAGATCTGTATGTGATTGTTGATTTTTTTTAACCAAAGAAAGACATCAAATTAAAGAGGGGGTGAAATCCTACACTTGACCTCTGTGGCCATCTATGGTTCAATACAGCCTCCCTGTAAGAGTCTCCCCACTGCGCCATGGACCAGCAGGGAGAGGGGGCAGCAAGTTGCTTCATTTCTTAGTGACCTGGCACAGTCTCTCTCAGGGGCGCTTAGCCAGGTAGCTGGAGCAGATGTCTAGATGGGACTAAATTCTCCAGCAGACTTGAGCTCTGATCTTCGACACGTCTTCTCCATTTGCCAGGGGAAACAGGCTTTTCTACTCCTGACTCATGTCTGCCCTGGCAGATGACTCTCAATCCCCTGCCTCATTCTCTGCTGTCCAATCAGGATGGACAGCAGACTAGGTCCATCTCCCCTTTATAGCACATCTCCCTTTATAGCAGTGTCCTATGAGTGGAGCGTTAGGGTTCTGAGTATTCAGCTCTTTGAGCCCTTGGGGACTGCTTGTGCTATGGGTCTAGTGTAAGGCAGTCAGTCTACCTGCAGTTGAGTGTGGCAAACAACGCCGGGCACTTAGAAAGTGACTGAGTGAGATTGTCAAAAGACGTTCCCTTTGTGAGCTCAGGGACGCTGCTTGCACGGAGGTCTTTACTGCTGATAATCACTATCTTTAGGGCCATCTTTGGGGGGAAAAACTGACAACTGTATAAATCTTTCCTTTTTATAGCACTTCAATCTCTCTTTTTTTTTCCCAAAGTACTCTCACATCTATTATCCCATTGTGACCTCCCAAGGAAACTGCGAGTTGGGCACAGCAAGTATTTCTATTCTGATTTTACAGATAAGACTCAGGAAGGTTAAATCACCCAGCAAGGTAGCAGGAGAGGGAGGAGAAATATCCATGTCTGAGGGTGAAGTCTGCTAGGCTCTGCTGAAAACAAGCCCAACAAAACAAAACAAATCGCACATGTCTGCTTTTTTTATTCTCTACAACCTAGTTCAACCACTGGAATCTCTTTATTTTAAAAGTAGTGTTTCTCACCTTGCCCTGCTCACTATTTCTCCAAAGTTAAAAGTGATACAATGCCCAGGTCCCTCCCCAGACCAAACACAACATGTGGTGTAAGAAACTTCAGTGTATCCTTGTTCTGGGAGGCGTTTCAGTGATTCCTCAAGGATGACTCCGTGTGACAATTCAATGGCCTTTCCTTCTCTGCTTGCTTGGGACCACTGGTTACTAGTGTTTTCTTTAAACTCACCCTACTTGGGTCGGAGAGATAGTACAGGGGGCGGACACATATGTTACATGTGACTGACCCTAGTTAGGTTCCTGGCACCACATGGTCCCCAGAGGATGCCTAGGTGCAATCCTGAAGGTCCCGAAGCACCATGGTGTGTCCCTGGCGGCCCCTGAATACCCCAGGGCCTGAGCAGTACCATATCCTCAGGCAATGTCTCTGAGAGGGGACCCTGAGTCTCCTGAACACCACTAAGGAGGCCACCACTCCTCAACCCCTAAATCCCACCTCATTCCTCATTTGGATCCTCTGAAAAAATACCCTCTGAGCACAAGATGGAATGGAATGGCTGCCTGGCTTCTGTTTTACTTGAAGAAGGAGAGAAGATTTCTGTTCTGGAGTAAATATGGACAGGATGTGAAATACGACACAGTAAAGCTTATGCATTTTGGAGGGAACGTGCTTTGGCTGTAGTAGATCTTTTTACGTCTCTGCTCCCAAGGGTTTGCCTTTCCCTGTCTTCTGCGTGTGATAAACACTCGTCCGTTTGATCGGTTGGATCCGAGACAGGAGACACAGAGCGAATATGGAGAAGCCACCAGACCCGGCACACAGCAACCGGAGGCCTGGCACACAGCCTGGGGGTGGCAGTCACTTGGAAATCTGAGCCCCTCTCGCTGCCCTGTGTCTGGTGCTGCTCGTGCGTCTTGGTGTCACTTGCGTGGGGTGTTGGAGCTAGGGAGATATTTCCACTGCATCAGTGCTTTTCTGAGCTGACCTGAGAGGGGGAGGTTTCCTTTAGACATGGCCGGGAAAGCTCCCTGGGGTCTGGGTCGGAAGGGTGCTATCAGTGTGGTGTAAGTCACTGAAATTTAGGGGCCAGAGAGATAGTGCAGGGTGGGACACTGGCCCGGCATATGACCTCCCAGTTAGAGTCTGACATCACGAATAGTTCCCCAAGCACTCCCTGAGCACAGAGCCAGGAATCAGCCCTGGGCACAGGCAGGCGTGGCCCAAACACTGAGAAAGGAAGAGTTTGGCCCCTGCATCCCATATAGGCCCCCAAGTCCTGCCAGTACTAAGTCCTGAGTGCAGAACCAGGCGCAATCCTGAGCATTTCTGGTGTGTGACCCAAAAAAAAAAATACCTGCCCTTTCACTGGGCACTTTTCTTCCTCCTTCCCTTGGTCTCTCTGTTTCTGTCTCTGTCTGACCCTCTTCTCTTACTTTTCAGGCATTATGGTTTGTAATACAGGCACCGAAAGGTAAATGTTGGGCTCTGAGCTGCTAGCCTTAAGGTAAATGTTGGGCTCTGAGCTGCTAGCCTTTAAGGTGTATGTTGGGCTCGGCCAGAAATGCTCAGGATTACGCCTGGTTCTGCACTCAGGACTTAGTACTGGCAGGACGTGGGGCCTAAATGGATGCAGGGGCCAAACCTGGGCAGGCCGCATGCAAAGCGAGCACCCTCTCCTCTGTGCTCTTGCTCCAGTCCTCTCCACAAAAGGATGTTTTCTTGAATCCATTTCTTCCCTGAAGGCATATGTTGGGCTCTGAGCTGCTAGCCTTAGGGTCCAGCATTTTCCCTCACAAGACCACAGATGTTACACCAAAACATCTGTGCTTACCTGAGCTAAGGTGAGGCAGAATGTGCCTGGTCTTCTGACCTCTGATCACAGGGATTATGTAAATCAATGATTGTTATCTTGCAAATGTTACCTTGCAAATGCTAAATCTGTAATTTAATTTGTTGTGAAGATTCTTATCTGTTACAATGGCCCAGGAGCTTGCAAATGCCCTGTGACCTGTACTTGTACCCCCTCCACCCAAATATATATATATTTTTTAATTTTTTTATTATACCACCGTGAAACATACAATTACAAAGGTGTTCATAATTGGTTCTTGGTAATACAGTATTCCAGCACCCATCCCTCCACCAGTGCCCCATTTCCACCACCAATGTACCCCAACCCCCCCGCCCCACCAGACGGCCTTAATAGCAGGTACCCCAGTTTCCTCTCTTTCTCTCTCTATCTCTCTCTCTGTCTCTGCATCTCTCTCCCTCTTATTTTACACATTGTGGCTAGCCCTGCAGATATTTAGAGTTTATCACTTAAGTCTCTTTGTGTATATTCAGTGGTGAGTTTTAATCTGCCATTACCATTTCCCATATTTAGTAAAACACTGGTATCTATTTATATCCTATTAATGAATGCAGTCATTCTATATCTGTCCTTTTCCTTCTGACTAATTTCACTCAGCATGATAGACTCCATGTCCATCCATTTGCAGGTAAATTTCATAATTTCATCTTTTCTGACAGCCGCATAGTATTCCATAGTGTAGATGAACCACAGTTTCTTTAGCCAGTCCTCTGTTCTCGGGCATTTAGGTTGTTTCCAGATTCTAGCTATAGTGAATAGCGCAGAGATGAATAAAGTACAGATAGTGTTTCTGCTATGTGTTTTTCGGTCTCTCGGGTATATTCCCAGGAGTGCTATTGCTGGATCAAATGGGAGCTCAATATCTAGTTTTCGGAGGAATGCCCATATTGTTTTCCAAAAGGGCTGGACCAGTCGGCACTCCCACCAGCAGTGGATGAGAGTCCCTTTTCCCCCCACATCCATGCCAGCACCGGTTGTTCTTGCTGTTTTGGATGTGTGCCAGTCTCTGTGGGGTGAGATGGTACCTCATTTGTTGTTTTGATTTGCATCTCCCTGATGATTAAAGATGAAGAGCACTTTTTCATATGCCTTTTGGCCATTCGAATTTCTTCTTTTTGGAAGCTTCTGTTCATTTCTTCTCCCCATTTTTTGATGGGGTTGGCTGTTTTCTTCTTGTGGAGTGCTACCAGTGCCTGATATATCCTGGATATTAACCCCTTATCAGATGGGTATTGGGTGAATATCCTTTCCCATTCTGTGGATTGTCTTTGTATCTTGGTCACCGTTTCTTTTGAGGTGCAGAAGCTTTTCAATTTTATATAATCCCATTTGTTTATCATTGCTTCCATTTGCTTGGTCAGTGGTGTGTCGTCTTTAAAGATACTTTTCGTTTCGATGTCGTAGAGCGTTTCTCCTATGTTTTCTTCGATGTGACCTTATAGATTCATGTCTGATGTTGAGATCTAGAATCTATTTTGATCTGACTTTTTTTTTTTTTTAAGCGCTCAGGGTGTGTGGCTGCGGCGGGGGGTGCATTGACTTTTGTGCATGGCGTTAGAAGGAGGTCTAAGTTCATTTTTTTACACGTAGCTGCCCAGTTTTCCCAGCACCATTTGTTGAAGAGGCTTTCTTTGCTCCACTTAATTTTTTGCTCCTTTATCTAAGATTAAGTGGTTGTATATTTGTGAGTGCATTTCAGGATACTCAGTTCTATTCCATAGGTCTACGGGTCTGTCTCTATACCAATACCACACTGTCTTAATTACAACTGCTCTGTAGTAGAGCTTGAGGTTGGGGAAAGTGATACCTCCCATCTTCTTTTCCCCAAGGATTGCTTTTAGCTATTCATGGGGGATTTATTATTCCATACAAATTTCAGGTGTGTTTGTTCAATTTCTTTGAAGAACATCATGGGTATCTTTATAGGGACCACATTGAATCTGTATAAAGCTCTAGGGAGTATTACCATTTTGATAATGTTAATCCTTCCAATCCATGAACAGGGAATGTGTCTCCATTTCCTCAGGTCTTCTTTTATTTCCTGAAGTAACGTTTTGTAGTTTTCTTTGTAGAGATCCTTTACATTCTTTGTCAAACTGATTCCTAGGTATTTGATTTTCTGCGGTGCAATTGTGAATGGGATAGTTTCTTTAATGTCCCTTTCTTCTCTTTCGCTTTTGCATATAGGAAGGCCATTGACTTTTGGGTATTGATTTTGTACCCTGCTACTCTACTATAAGAATGTATTATTTCTAGGAGCCTCTTGGTAGAGAGTTTTGGGTTTTCCAGGTATAATATCATGTCATCTGCAAATAGTGATACCTTGGCTTCTTCCCTTCCTATCTGGATGCCTTTAATGTCTTTTTTCTTCCCTGATTGCTATGGCAATTACTTCCAGTACTATATTGAATAGAAGTTCCACCCAAATATTGTATAAAAGGCTTAAACTGTGTCCAGTAAAGCGAGTGCTGCTATCCAGAGCTCCCCGCTGCATGGCTGTCGTTCGTTCTTTATTTCCTTCCTTTCTCAGCAGTAGTAGCGGCAAGGCAGAGTTTCTCCCAAGTCCATCCCTCTCCTTTTCCCGCAGGGATGAAGTCCGGCAAGATCTAGGTCTTCCTCATTTGTGTTGGGGCTGCTGACCAGGGCCCTCGATACATATACATATTTTTACCACTTTTGGGACTCATTCCCCCTCCCCCTTGCCCAACTTATGGCAAGTTTCCAATTGTGAACCAGCCCTGGCCCTGTTACTAATCTAAACTATTTTAAAATCAAGTTACTAGGTTTTGGGTTATTTTACTTTTGGTTTTGCTATTGAGTTTAGGAGTTCTTGATATATTTTGAAAATTAGCCCTTATCTTGTATGTTGTTTGCAAATGTATTCTCCTATTCATTAGACATTTTTCTTTTCTCTATTGATACTACTTTTGCTGTGCAGAACTCATTTGCTCGTTTTTGCTTTTGTTATCTGTGTTTTTAAGGATATATCCATTAACTTTTTTTTGTCAAGACCAATGCCTCATTGTCAAGACAAATACCTTGAAACTGTTCCCCTATGTTTTGTTCTAGATGCTTTTGAGCAGGCAGTTTGGGCTACACTTTGCAATGCTCAAGTCTTACTCCTGGCTCTTTGCTCATGAACCACTCTAGACAGTCCGCAGGGAAGCAGGGGATCAAACTAGGGGTGACTTCATGCAAGGCCTTATATTGTCTGACCATTATTCTAGGAGTTTTACTATTTCTTTTTCTTACTTGTCGTTGCTTATTCACTCTGTATTGGTTTAAATGTATGCTATAAGATAAAGGTCCATTCTTAGGCTTTTTGCATGTAGATTTACAAGCATCCTAACACAACTTTTTGAATGCAGTATCCATTCTGATTGGGTATTTTTGGCATGGTTGTTAAAGTCACATCTTGAATTTTCAGTCCAGAACAGCATGTAGTCTTTTCATTGGCAAGGCACTGAAAGGTCCATCTGTTCAAACCAGGGCAGGCCTCATCAGAGTGGTCAGAATTTCCTAGAACAATTTAGCTAGGGATTTAACTTAACAAAATAGTGACTCACACTGAAATAACAAGGATTTTTAAAACAATGCTGTAGAAAGATAGTAAAACACAGGCAAACCGGAAGACAGGTTATATCCACTTATATCCACTCCTGTTATATCCACTGTGGGAAAAAAATCCAAATGTCATGATATATACATTTAAAAGTCTTTGGAGGATTTAGGCATTGGTCTGAGGCCTTAGTTATGGACACAAGCGCAACAGAACAGCTATTGAATATCTAGGTGCAAAACGGGTTTTGTGTGTGTGTGTGTGTGTGTGTGTGTGTGTGTGTGTGTGTGTGTGTGTAATTTTTCCATTTTCCCAATACTTTACTTTTCAGGTTTTCATGAGGAATATCCACTAGATTACTTGTATATAGTTTTACCTTTGGAATATTGAATGAGGGCTATCGATGTAACTCAGTACTTGCTTTGTATGTTTGAGGCCCTGGGTTCAATCTCAAGCATCTCACACACACAAAAAGAAACACAGTAAAGAGCAAAAGTAAAACATTTTTATCTTTTCCATTTATTTTTTGTTTATTTTTTTATTCTTTTCTATTTTTTATTTAGACATTGTAATTTACAAACTTGTTTACAATAGGGTTTCTGGTATAGACTGGTTTCAATCCCACCATTTTTCAGTACCACTAATCCTTGGCCCCATTTCTATACCAATAATCCTCAGGTTCCCTCCTTTTTGAATGTTGACAGTTAATAAAAATTGCCTGTATGTTTTACAATTTCTGAATTCATTAGGAAGCTTACCCTTACCCATAGTTTGACTTTTTCTTTTGCTAAAATAATATATCCTTTTTTTCATTTGTTATGTATAACACACACACATATGTTTGCTTTTTGGGTCATACCTGGCAATGCTCAGGGGTTACTCCTGGAGGTGCTGGGATGTTGGGGATGGAACCCTGGTCCTCTGAGTGCAAGGCAAATGCCCTACCTGCTGTGCTATTGCTTTGGCCCCTGTTAAATATTTTTAAATAAAAAACGTTTATAAGCAACTCTGGTATTTATGAGAGAACTATTGTTGGGTTGAGTGACCAGGGAGGACAGGACTGGTTAAAGCATGAATTCTGGTATGTCCTGGACATCAAAGTCCAGGCAGCCTCACTAAAGCATCCATGAAGCTATGCCTCAGGCCCACTGGATCCACACAGTATGGGGGCTGCTCCCTATTTCCTGGATGTTCTCAGACTGAGATGAGCTCATGTTTGTCCCCAGGAAAAGAACTCGTCCCAATCAGTCTCCAGCTTTAGGCTCTTTGTCTTTTGTTGCAGAAATGAGTTTCTAATAAAGACAGATAATGGAGTAAAGAATGAGTTATTTAGGAAATTTAGAAAATTAGAGAGAGAGAGAGAGAGAGAGAGAGAGAGAGAGAGAGAGAGAGAGAGAAAGAGAAATGTGGAAATTAGAAATGTGGAGTTACATAGGACCAATGCCTCTTCCAGTCTGGGCTCCATTGCCATATATGGAAAAAGAATTTTGTAGGATGAGTATTATAAAGGTTTGGAGACAGAAAGTGTATCTTGCACTGTTGGATGGATATAACAGAATCACCATGGTGATACTCCCTTTTGTAATGGGGAGGAATGCAAGGGAGGGTGTCTAAGGCAGAGAAAGAGACAGGGCACAGAATGCTGAGAATTAAAGGCAATGATGGGAACATGAGCTCAGACAATCCTAAGGGTGATTTTCAAAATGGAGTAAGATGGTTCTGAGTCAGGGAAGGCAGGCAACATCTCAAAGCCAATAAATAATTTAATTCATTACAGAAAGCAAGACTCTTTTTTAAATTAATATTTTATTATACCACCATGAGATATACAATTACAAAGTTGCTCATGTTTGGGGGTTTCGGTCACATTGTGTTCCAGCACCCATACCTCCACCAGTGCCTGTTTCCCACCACCAATATCCCCGATTCCCTCCTGCCTCCCCTAGCCTGCCTCTATGGCAGGTTCTTTATCTCTTTTCTCTCTTTCTCCTCTCTCTCTCTCTCTTTCTCTCTTCCTTCTCTTACATATTGTGGATTGTAATACATACACTTAGAGGTTATCATGTATATCTTTTTGCCTGTATTTAATGCTCAGTTCTAGGTTGGTATTAGCCCTTTCGACAATTATTTAGCACATTGTTCCCTTCTCTGTCTTACCTAACCTCTGACTCCCACATGTTTGTGGTAATTTCCACCTTTGACAAGACCTCCTGATCCATGTTTCACCTGACCTTGGATTTTGGCATGATAATATATATATATATATATATATATATATATATATAATTACATGACATGACATATATATGTCATATATAATATATATATGACATGACATATATATGTCATGCAAATAAATGCAGTCATTCTATATCTATCTTTTTCCTTCTGACTAATTTCACTCAAGAGGATCCTTTCCGTGTCCATCCATTTTATAGGCAAATTTCATAACTTCATTTTTCCTAACAGCTGCATAGTATTCCATTGTGTAGATGTACCAAAGTTTCTTTATCCAAGCAAGACCTTTTTTTCAGCCACTGCCCACCTTCCCCAAGAAGTAAAGCAGCCCTGCTGACCTATTTTAGACCTCTGACCTTTACCATGATGAGAATGTCTATGTAACTGAAGCCATACATTTTTTGTGATTTGTTAAGCCACTATAGGAAACTAGTATGGTCTCTGCTTGTTTTACCTTCCTAGAAATAATTCAAATCTAAAGTGGGCCCAAGCAAATCCTTGGTCATGGAAATGAGAATGTCAAAGAAAGGTAGAACTTGTGGGCAGGAGAGAAAGAGGAGGTAGAATGGGAGTAATGGGGGGCATTGAGCAGGGAACTTGATCACTTCGGTGGTGTAGAGGTGAGGTCATGTCAAACATCAAATCTGTGAGGGCTATTGTAAATGCGCATCCAACTATAGTAAGTGAAAAAATGAGTTTGATAAGGAGGCTGGGTGGGGTGGTGAAAAGGAACCTTGGGACATTGCTGGACAGATGCTGATAGTCGTGGTGGGTCTGGTATTTAAATATTATAGGCCTGAAATTCTGTTACTTACAACATTGTCATTCATAGTGTGTAAATAAAATTTAAGAAATAAATACAGAAAATGATCCCAACGGTTATGTGCATATCTCTGTCATGGTGAGATTTTCATCCCAGGAAGTGGGTCAGACTCTTGTTCTCCAGGCCTGCCCCCAAGGTCTTCTTCCTTGGCCTCAATCATGCCCTCTTGGAATAAACACCCCCTGAGAGGGCATCTTCCCATTGGCTATGGAGCTTGGAGGATGCGCTAGCACCAGAGCAGGCTTCAGAGACAGATACAGAGTGAGCAAAAGGGTGTGAAA
The DNA here is from genome assembly GCA_021461705.1 of Cryptotis parvus. NCBI lineage: Eukaryota > Metazoa > Chordata > Mammalia > Eulipotyphla > Soricidae > Cryptotis > Cryptotis parvus. The sequence continues at coordinate 24,658 of JAJIBD010010838.1, read as the reverse complement.
TTAAGAGAGTTTCTCAGTCCACTGATAAAGCACCTAGAGGCCCTGATATTTCCGGGGAGAGGCCCGGATGATGGAGGAAGGCACCTAGGTCCTTGTTGTGGCCCAGCGAGAGGTCATAAAGCAGCTCCTCTAACAACTGTGCTCATGAACAGTTTCAGTAAGAGACAAAGGGGCTTTTTCTTCTGACGCTTTAGTGACAGCAATACGTCAGCCTCCTCCAGAGAGGCTCCAAGTAAATGAATGAGTGCTGTAAAGTGAAGGCCACCATCCTGCACCGATCAGAGGAAAGGAGCAGCAGCGTCAGCGTCATGGATTTCTTCTGTCTGTCATTGACATAGTGTTTTGGTCTGCCTCCAGGCTTCAGAAGGAGAGAGGGGGTGCCGGTGTACTCTGGGCTTCATTGGGTTGGAATTTAATAAAAACAAAACAAAACTGAAACCCCTTGAGCGTCTTTCCTCCTGTCATCCTTCTCTCCCTCTGTCTCTTCACCACCTCTCTTCTTTCTGTCTGATTCCTATATTTCTTCTTTATTCTCCCCAGGACCCAGTTTCTCTCCCTTTCTTTTATTGTCTTTTTAATAATAAGAGCTTGGATAATAAATACCAAAGTATGGTGAAACCGATTTTTGTGGGATATTACATAGAGCACCTTCACTGTATCACTGTTTTCCCGTTCATCATCAATTTGCTCGAGCTGGGCCCAGTAACATCTCCATATGACCTGTCTAATGTAAGTAGAGCCCAAGGGTACCTGCTTGCTCCAGGAACATAAAGAGCCTCAAACCATTCCATCAGGTCATGGGAATGAGGTCTATAATTGTTACTGGTATCTGGCATATCAAATACGACACGGGTAGCTTGCCAGGCTCTGCCGAGTGGGTAGCATACTCTTGTAGTCATCTCAAAATCCAGCATTTATTGATGAACTGCGCGGCCGCTTGCGCAGTTATGTGATAGGCTGGTCTTCTGGGTGGAGTTCTGACGAGGGGGAAGTCGGGGGTGGAAAATGGAGGCCCTCATGGAGTGGGGGGTCGTCTGGCTTGTTGTGAGGCTCTGCTGGGGTGGCAGGCCAGGGCTAGAACCTGCCATCCCTCCCAGGCGCCTCATGAGTGGCTGGGCACAGGGAGGGCTAGTAGCAGCTCTGCTCCATGTCTGTCTGTATAGAGCACCATTAGGAAAAAAAAAACAACCCAAGCCAGTGCATTCCATTTTTCACCCTGGCTCAAATCTCACTGGGTCAGAAGCTCAATAAGTAAGTGAGTGAGTGAGTGAATGAGTGAGTGAGTGAAGAGTGAGTGAGTGAATGAGTGAGTGAGCAAGCAAACAAACAAACAAATAAATAAATATGTTTTTGTAGAAATATAGCCTAACTCTGGCTTCTTGTGAGGCTCTGCAGGGATGGTGGACAAGGGCTTGTACCCACCTTCCCTCCTGGGCACCTCATGATCAGCTGCATACAGGGAGAGCCGGTAGCAGCTCTGCCCCGTTTACCCAGAAGAGCCTCACAAGAAGCCAGAGGAACCCCCACACCATGTGGCCAACCATTTTCAACATCTGGACTCCATATCTCGTCAGAACTCCACCCAGCAGAAAAGTTGATCACAAAACAGCCTCAAAGTCACCCTACAGCAAGGTCTATTTCAAACCCAGGTATGCCTGATCCAGAGACTCAGAGACACGGGGCAGAGCTGCTACCGGCTCTCCCTGTGCACAACTGGTCATGAGGCATCCGGGAGGGAAGGTGGGTTCTAGCCCTGGCCTGCCATCTCAACAGAGCCTGGCAAGAAGCCAGAGGAATCCCCACACCACGAGGGCCACCATTTTCAACATCCAGACTCCACAGTTCATTAGAGCTCCACCCAGCAGAAAAGCCCATCTTTCCCTGTCATTTATTGTTCATCAATAAATGCATGAGATGAGAGCCTACTCATATCCCGCCCACACAGGCAGAGCCTGGCAAGCTACCCGCATCAGATTTGATATGCCAAAACCATTATCAATTATAGACCTCATTCCCATGACCTGAAGGAATTGTTTGAGGCTCCTCATGTTCCTGGAGCGAGCAGATGCCCTTGGGCTACACTAGCATGCAACAGGACATATGGGGATGTTACTGGTGCCTGCTGGAGCAAATTGATGAACAACGGGAAGACAAGTGATACAAGTGATATATCCTCACAGTTAGGCTATTTGAGAGCTGCTCTCTGGAGTGGGATGCAAAGAAGAGATGTGGACTCCCTTCAGGAGCTCCCTGGGGCCCTGAAGGGAGATGAATGGCGTCTCCTCCCCTGAAGCAGATCAGTCTTCCCCCCAGCCCCAGTTCAGGTCACCCAGCCTGGTTCCTGGCAGTGGTGCTGGTTGCAATTTCATCTGTGGGGAAGGCAGCAGCTAGTCAGAGTAATGTCAGAAGCACCTGTTCTTAAAAAAGTTAAATTAAGAAAAAAAATTTATAAAATAGTGCCTCAGCGAGAGAGAGAGAGAGAGAGAGAGAGAGAGAGAGAGAGAGAAGAAAAATTGCCTGCCATAGACTCAGACTGGGGGCGTAGGGGGGAATCATGGACATTGGTGGAGGGAAATTGGCACTGGTGGAGGGATGGGTGCTGAAACACTGTATGACTGAAACCCAAATATGAACACTTTTGTAACTGTATCTCTCACGGTGGTAAATAAAAAATAAAATAAATAAAAATAAAAAATTATTGCATCACTATGAATTACTGAATTACAAAGGTATTTGTAATTGAGCTTCAGGAGTATATTGTTTTCAACTCCAGTCCTTTCACCAATGTCCACTCCCCTCCATCAATGTTCCAAGATTCCCTCCCAACCCCAACCTGCCTTGTGGGGTTTCCACCGTCCTAGTATTCTTTCCCTAACTCATCCCCACTCCACACCCTCCACCCCTGCCCCAGTGCCAGTCTTCCTACTGCAGACGAGTTCTCTTGCTCTTTGTTTCTGTTGCCATTGGGCATTGGATATCCCCCCAAGATTTCTTTATATCCTGTGTATGAGAGACACTATTCTTTTATTTTTTTGAGAGACACTATTCTTTTAAATATTTTATTATACAACCATGAGATATACAATTACAAAGATGTTCATGTTTGGGTTTCAGTCATACAGTGTTCCAGCACCAATCCCTCCACCAGTGCCCACTTCCCACCACCAATGACCCCAATTCCCTCCCCCGCCCCTAACCTGCCTCTATGGAAGGTTCTTTATCTCTTTTCTCTCTTTCTCTTTCTCTGAGAGAGACTATTCTGAGTGTGTTCTTCTCCCTCTGGTTGCTCTAACTGATTTCACTTAACCTGGTACTCTCAGACCCATCTACATTGCAGCAAGTCACATGGCTTTATCTTTTTTAAGGCTGAGTAGTATTCCATTGTGTCTATGTACTATAGGTAAAGTGCAAAGTCTCTAGGGCATGGTGGTTTCAAGGAAGCCAAAGAAGTCTCAGGATGGGATAATGATTAGAGATGAAAAATGACCCTGAGCTCAGGGACCAGGAAGTGTTAAGGACTTTGGTTTTTATTTCAAAAATACTTGAAGAACTTTATAGCAGCTCTAATGTGAGTGTGTATGTCAGTGGGAATGGAGAGAGAAAGACAGACAGACAGAGACAGAGAGAGATAGAGGACAGAGAGAGAGAGAGAGAGAGAGAGAGAGAGAGAGAGAGACAAAGACAATATGTCAGAAAAAGTCAATGAAGATTCAAAAGAAGTGAAGGATAGTCCGGGAACAAGAAAACTATAGTGGCCCTGACAATAGCTGGTATTTACTGGGGCTAGGATGAAAGGACAGAGAAGTGGATGAGATCCATTAATATTTTAATGGGAAAATCAGCTAGAATTGGTGATAAGCTGAATAAGAAAGGTAGCGAAAGCTCATAACTCCAGAGTTTCAATAACAAATTGAGTAATAACAATAGCAATAACAAATTGGATCCAAGGGTTCTTTGAAAAATGTAACTGGCAGGCCGGAGAGATAGATAAGGCATTTGACTTGCTTGTGGCTAAACCTGGTTAAAATTCCTGGCATAAATTTGGTCCTTAAGCACTAACCAGGAGTGATCTATAATAGCAGAACCAGGATAAAGTTGTGAGCTCCATTGGGAATGGCCCTAAAATACGTAACTAAACACACAAAAGACCCAAGAAGTGTAACACCTTTCAATTAGAGCACTGCATGTGTGAAACCCTATCATGGACAGTACTGTAAAATCAGTCACTAAAATTAAAAAAATTAACAGGAGATGTTCATCTAAATTCTCCATGTTTTACATGGTTTCTCCTGCATCTGATTGAGAGCCACTCTAAGACACAATTTTATTTGGCCCCCCCCCACCCATAATACACAGGTGATAAGGTCAAATATTGCCATCCTTTAGGTGAGGAAATCGAGGTTCAAAATGGTTGTTGCTTGCCCAAAGTTACACAGATAGAAGTTTGTGGAGTTGGGATTCTCTGATTATTTATCCTTTCCCTGGGCTGCGTCTGACCTCCCACATTGCTAGTAGCCATGGACCTTGAAGACTGCATGCAAGTGGAATTAAGGTTGCAGAACATCTTAGTGCTAGTGACAGAAATGAATAGTGTCATGTGTTTATGTGTGATGCCAAGGTAAGAGTCACTGCATCTCGAAGTATTGCTTTCAAAATTCAAGAGGATTAGCATCAGCATGTGCTATTCATTGACCCTCGTATTCTTCACAATAGCTGTGAAAAGGTAGAAGTGGGTACTATGATCCCTGTTTTATTGAAAAGCAAATGGAAAATACTTACTCTAAATCCTAGTTTCTTAAGCTGTGGGTCATGCTCCTTATGGATTTGGGTAACTGAATATGGGGGTGATGAAAATTTTGGCAACAGGAAAAAGGTTTCACATCACTCAACAGCCCAAATTGAACTCAGAAGCAAATGTGTCATGTATGTGTCAGTGGAAGCTCCTGGAAGCTCTTACCTGTGTGGTATTCTTGGGCAAAAAGGGGTCACAAGCGGAAAAACTTTAAGACATCCAACTCTAAGTTACATGACCAAGGTAGATCATCTGGCAAGTGGCCATCCAGGGACTGAATCTAGGACTAGTCTGGTGGTAAGTCTGTGCTCCTCAAATGAAGTCTCACGACTCTTCCTCAGTGAGTGGCGGAAGCTACTGGCCTTGCCAGGCCCTGGGATCTTCCATTTGGTGATGTAAATCACAAAAGCAGGGTTAGAGAGAAAAAATAGCATCAGAATCATCTAAATATGGATGGCCTATTGCTTTATGGTATTGAAAACCAAGGTCTGCCTTTGTGGCTGTGTAGAATATTAACACTCATTTTTGTTCCATCCTGTACAAAATCAACCTCCAAATAAAGTGTCAAAGCCATTCTTATGATGACCTCTTAAGGAGAAATTGCTCTATTCTCCACTCCTCTTTTGGAGCCATTCAGCTTTGCACTGTGGGGGGGGGAGAGACAGGATTTACTTGGGAAGATTTTGAAATGGAAAAGATTTAGAAATAGCTTAAGGAACCAGATGTAGGACAGGTGTGGGGTACTTTGGAGTGGAGGAAAATTCCTGTCCCCTTTTGCCCTTTCTTCTGACCTGAGCAGGACGCCTTTCTCCTAAGACCTGCTCAGAATCCTAGGACAAAGGATTGCCATCGTGGTCACCCATTAGAGTTACTGCGGGAGAGGGGGATCACTTGATCACTTGATCACTTGACATCCTGTTATTCGTTGATTTGCTCAAGCAGGCACCAGTAACATTTTTATTTGACTCTATCACATGCTGTTTATTTTATTTTTATTGGGCTACACCCCACAGTGTTATCACCCGGGTGATGCTTTGGGAATCAGATGTGGTTCTGGGGATTGGACCATGTCTGGCTGCATGCAAAGCAAGCACTCCTGTATTATCCCTGGCCCTCAATTTCTGTTATTTTTGGTAATTAATTTTTGGTAATTTGTTACAGAAGATTTAGCAAGTGAATATGCAGTTTTTATTAATATGACATTGAACTCTTGAACTATTTGTGTTTTGCTTTTAAAAATAATACTATGTGTCTCACAGTCATGGGGCAGACATGGGGCAGAGCTGCTACTGGCTTTCCCTGTGCCCAGCTGCTCAAGAGGCGCCCGGGAGGGATGGCAGGTTCTAGCCCTGGCCTGCCACCCCAGCAGAGCCTCACAACAAGCCAGACAACCCCCACTCCATGAGGGCCTCCATTTTCCACATCCGGACTTCCCTCTTGTCAGAACTCCACCCAGAAGACCAGCGGCCACGCGGTTCATCAATAAATGCTGGATTTTGAGATGACTACAAGAGTATGCTACCTGTACGGCAGAGCCTGGCAAGCTTCCCGTGTCGTATTTGATATGCCAAACACCAGTAACAGTTATAGACCTCATTCCCATGACCTGATGAAATGGTTTGAGGCTCTTATGTTCCTGGAGCAGGCAGGTGCCCTTGGGCTCTACTTGCATGAGACAGGACATATGGAGATGTTACTGGTGCCCGCTCGAGCAAATCGGCGATGAACGGGAAGACAGTGATCACATGCTAGTGTAGCCCAATGGCATCTGCTTGCTCCAGGAAGAGCCTCAAACTGTTCCTTCAGGGTCTTGATGAAGAAGTCTGACTATCTTGTAGGTGGGCAGAGGGGGTGTTAGTGGACTTAAATATATATTTATTTATATATATATTTATTATATATAATATATTTATATATATTTATTATATATATAAATACATATGTATTGGATGAATGATGAATGACCTAAAACTTGAGCTGCGCAGGAGAAAGAGAGTGGCATGGGTTGCCTTCAAAAGCATCGAAGAAATAGCAAAAAGACAAAGAACCTCAGGCTCCGGGCACATCTCTTTGACTCCACCATTCTCCCTGCATTAACATATGCCTCAGAGACCTGGGACCTACAAAAGCAGGATGAGAACGCTATTTGGGTCTCCCAAAGGGGAATCGAAAGAGCTATGCTTGGACTATCATGCCTCACTCAAGTGAGAGAAGGAATCCGAATTGTGACCTCCGTCGCTGTTCCAGAGTCAGGGACGCTGTCTCGTTTGCCAAGGCATCGAAAATCAGATGGGCTGGACATGTAATGCGATTTGGAGATGACCGCTGGACTAGAGCCGTTACCGACTGGATCCCACAGGATGTCAAAAGATCACGTGGCCACCCACCTACAAGATGGTCAGACTTCTTCGTCAAGACCATGAACGAACGGTTTGAGGCTATTCATATTCCTGAATCAACCAGATGCCATTGGGCTACACTGGCACGTTATAGGTCAAATGGGAATGTTACTGGCTCCCGCTTGAGGAAATTGATGAACAACGGGATGTCTAGTGATCTAGTGATGTATTGGATGGCATCATTCTAGACCAATTCATTGAATTAGTTCTGGCATGGGATCTAAGTTTCTTGCCTGACTTAGAACCACTGCCCAGGTCACAGTGCTTGTGTGCCAAAGTCATCTTGGGATTTAGAGGAAGTGCAAATTTAATAGGCAGGTATAGAAAGAGAAGTTAGTGAAGGTGAGAGAGGTTGAATTCCAGAGAAATCTTAGTATTATGGGATGAAGCTCCAAGATGTAGGCTGGCCATGGTCTGAGTGGTCTGAGAGAGAGAGAGAGAGAGAGAGAGAGAGAGAGAGAGAGAGAGAGAGAGAGAGAGAGAGAGAGAGAGAGATTCTTTCTCAGCCTGTCCCAGCTTGAAAGATGGTCTGGATTCACGGTCAAGCTGAGAGAGAAATTTTACTCCCCGCCTCCAACTCCAGCTTTTTGATAATTTCCTCTTCAGCCTTTAATAGCTAATTTTGTCCCCAAAATCTATCTGTGTTCCCTGGAGCATATGGTGCAGTGACTAAACGCTCTGTGTGGCAAAGTGAGGGGGAAGGCCCTCCAGGATAACTTTCTCATAGGAAAAAGGTGTTCCAATGTGGGGAGCAGCTGCCCCCATCACGGTCTGAATGTCAGTGTCTGTCCAGTGAATGGGGGGGTGCATGGACCAAGAGCTCTGGGATGGACATCAGATGTGCTGGTCCCCCCTGTTTTTCTGTCACAGTAACTCGAGGCAGTGCTTCATGCTCCCGAGTCTAGGGAAATCTGGTGGTCCACAGCAGATTTAAGAGCAGGAGGGAAGTGGGTTGTCCCAGAACAACTCAAATGGAATGACCTTGTACTGCCTCTTAAAATAGCGTGCTCTGTCTCTACCCCAGTGATCTTCCTCCCGAGAATACTGACAAGCATTTGAGTGTCACGCGCCCTTCACGAGCTGGGGGCTGATTTGCATTCATTCAGTCCTCACTGCACCATTGGGGTTGAATCTGGTTCCTTTCCCTAACTTACAGACCAGGACACAAGATCAGAGAAGTTCTATGACCCATAGAAAGCCACAGAGTGAATTAGTGTTAGAGCTGAGAGGCAGATCCAGACAGTTGGGCTTTGCCTGCTCTCAGCTGTTAGGACTGGTGCTTCCCTAGAGCTCTGGCACTGATCGCCTACCCTCCTCTGCCACCCACTTCCATCCGTGCTGTAGATACCCCCCAATCCCAGATCATCCCCCTCATTCCTTGAAGATGTAACTGCTGAGCTGTTTGCTACTCGGGCCAACTATCTTCCTACTGTAATTCCCGGTAGTTTAATTGGACAAAACAACTTGGGACTCCTTGTCTTACGTGGGTGCCATGGAAACGCCAAAGACACCTGTCCGCATTGCAATCAGAAAGTATCTGTTAGATTACAACAAGCTTGGAGTGCGGTGATCTTGGGACCAAAACCCAGCTGGCAATGGGTGCCTGATTTTTCAGATCCATGAATATTCATTCATAGGGAGTCATACATACTCATAAGGAGGTCATACATATTTATAGAGAGTTATACATAGGTATTGTGTTTCAGGAAAAGTTTGGGTGCTTCTCAAGAAAATAATAATAAGGTGTGGAGACATGCCCAGTTACCCATTGCACAGCCAGGTGAAACAGTATAGGCCTTACTGTGGCTTTTCAGTTAGTAGCAGACCTTCCAGGATCTTGTCTTTTGGCTGTAAACACAAACACTTGGCAGCTTAGTTCAAAGAGTGTGAAAATAGCAGGATGGAGACACCCTTTCCTCCCTCACCCAGGGTGTCGTGACAGGTGGTGTCAGGAGATGGTCCTTCTTACCTTATTCCCATGCTCTTTGACACCTGCCCAATAAATCTCACCTTTTGTCCTACCAAGCTCCCAACTCTGACTGCCACCATCAAACACTCATCCCTCCACCTTGCTCATCTCACTCTGATCCCCACATCCCATCTATCTGTTCACGCTCTCTGGTGCCCAGATGAACTCAAGTTGGCCTCCCCTACACTCACTGAGCCCACCGTCTCCTTCCTGTCTTCTCTGGGGCCCTTCCATGGCCTTGTGCTCTCTTGACCCACTCTTTATTATAGCCTTCCTGACAGGCCCACCTCCCCTCAAAATTCCCAGGCTGAAACTGTCACTGCATGCTCCAGGGGGCCAGAGAAATCCATGTAGTCACACTAAGCAGTGCCACTTGGCATTCATGGCCACTGAGTCCCATAGGCGATTCTGCTTTTTATGGTGGACTCATGCTTTTAACTTAGATAAGATTTCTGCTGTTTCCTCAGCCCTTCCCCTGTTGATATTCAAGTCTTGTTATTCACTGGGACGATAGGAACTCTATGAAGAGAGCTTACACACACACACACACACACACACACACACACACACACAGAGCCCACCCCCCAACCAAATCTACTCATCAACTTGCATCTGTGCTCAGAGTTAATTTCAAATTTTAATTGTAGAAATAACCCGAAGTGCCTTGAACAGATAATACCATCTAAGCCATTCAGCAAAACTAAATTTACCTTTTGCTTTTGAACATAGCAAAATTTAGTTATTTCTTGCAAATTTTTTTTTCAAATTTTATTACACCACTTTTAGACATAAAATTGCAAGATGCTCATGTAGAGTTATGGTTCTACAGTGTTCCAACACCCATCCCTCCACCCGAACCCATCTCCCATCACCAATGTCCCCACCTCCCTCCCCCTCCCACACCACAACTACTTGGCAGGTTCTGTATGTCTTTTCTCTCCTCTCTATCTCTCCCTCCGGCCTAACTTTCCTACACATCATAGAATGCAGTACATTAAAAGACAACTGTTTCCACTAGTTTAATGGACCGCGCATGGTCAGTGTCTGGACAGCAAAGGTGGCGGCTAGTGTGGTGGGCTAGTCTCATCTGGCTGCTTCGGGACCCCAGAGGTGATGGGCCCACTCCCAAAACCCATCTGTCCTCCTGGGAGCCCCATGGTCAGCTGGGCCTGTGGAGAGCCGAGTTCCAGCTTCCCCAGCCGCATGAGAGGCTCTTCATGCTATGGCTGGTCGCCCCAGGGTAGCTCCTGGGCGGGGCCACCAGGCTCGGCCAAAATGGAGGGGGGGAAGGGCCTGCCCCAGCTCCATCTGATGAATTCCCGGTTATTCCTGCTTCTGGGAGCTGCCTACCTGGGCTCAAACTCGTTTTGCTCGGTTAATCTGGTCTTGAGGTAGCATCCCTCCCGGGTAGGCTGATTATGTCTCAGCATCCGGACAGTGAAGGTGGCGGCTAGTGTGGTGGGCGAGTCTTATCCGGCTGTTTCCGGGACCCCCAGAGGTGATGGGCCCCCCCCCCCCAAAACCCATCTGTCCTCCTGGGAGCCCCATGGTCATCTGGGCCTGGGGAGAGCCGAGTTCCTATTTCTTGCAAATTCTTATGATCATCATACAAGAAACTTGGTTGTCCTGAAATGGACTGGAATACTCAATCCTCACCCATGTCTTGACATCCAGATGTGCTGATTATAAGAGCATGTAGAAGTCAAATATAGTTCTAACTTTCACTTTATTAACCGAGCAAAATGAGTTTGAGCCCAGGTAGTTCAAATATAGTTCTAATATTCACTTTTAACCAAGATACCTGCCCTCCAGAACACCCCATCACATCTTAATATAAATTAATGTTAAAGAACTTCCGCGTTTCCTTTTCACACCAGCTGTGATGTCATTGACTCTTGAGTTTATATGTTTAGAACAGGAAAACTCATGGTTCACAAGCTGTTCTTATGTGCACAATAAACACATACTAAGTACTATTTTATTGATCAGGTATTTTTAATGCTACTTTTCTGGAAAGTTCTGCTTTCCTTTCTCTTGCATCAGATGAATAGTTCCTGTTTCTCTTGACCCACAATCTCGATATTTGCACGGAATTCCATTTTCCTCTCCTATTCAAGGAGATTGTCCTTCAAATTATCCTTCTTACTTCTGTATTGTCACACCTCAACCTCTTCTTACTGAAGCATTCCTGTCACCACATATGACGTCATCACACTGTCATTTCTCACATTTTTAATAAAACCCAAAACTGTTTGGTCCCTTTTCTAGCCATTGAATCACTTTTTTTTAAATCTTTCATGGAAAAAGCATTGAAAGGTTGCCTATACTACTATTATCTTTCATTCTATCTTGAATCTACTGTAATGAGGGCTTTGCCAAAAGAATTGTTACCATCAAGACCACTGATGACTTCCATTTTTCTAAGAGCAATGAGTCATTTTCATTCTCTTTTTTTAAAATTTTATTTTAAAAAACATCTCATTACACAACTGCATAGTATTCCATTCCATAGATGTTTCAAGGCAAGAGAAAACAGAGGCAAATGGTTGGAAGCCTGCCACAACTATGTGTGGGGTAAGAGGGCAGTTAGGAGAAGGGATCAGTATGACAATTATAGTTGGAAATGACCACTCTGGATAAGAACTAAGTCGAAAGTAGATAAAGAGATATATCTGATAAACTTTCAGTATCTGTATTGTAAACCATAATACCCAAAAGGAAAGAGAGAGGGAGGGAGAGAAGGGAGGGGGAGAGAGAAAGAGAGAGTGAGAATGCGAGAGAGAGAGAGAAAAAAAAGAAAAGTGCCTGCTGTGGGGTGGGGCTCAGGAAGGAAATTGGGGCCATTGGTGGTGGGAAATGTACACTGGTTTAGGGATGGATGTTGGAACATTATGTGACTGAAACACAATCATGAAAAACTTTGTAACTGTGCATCTATAATTCAATTAAAAAATTAAAAATATTTTATTGGGGCAGTGGAGCAGTAGTATAGAGGGTGAGGTATTTACCTGGCACATGGCCAACCAGAGTTTTATCCTTGGGGTCCCATATGGTCTCCTGAGCACTGCCAGGAATGATTCCTGAGTACAGTGCCAGGAGTAAACTCTGAGCATTGCAGGGTTTGGTCCCAAACCACCTCTCTCTCTCTCTTCTCTCTCCACACACACATACACACATACATATATGATATATATTCATCATTATGCCTCAAATAAAATAATATATATTTAGTATTTATATAGTATATATTATATATAATATATAGCATTGCATATAAACTATATATATAGTATTTTATTTGAAACATCATGCTTTACAAATCTGTTAATGATAGGATTCCATGAATAAATCATTTCAGCAACACACCCATCACAAGAATTTCCATTTATCTCCACCAATGTCTCAAGGACCCCTCTCAAACACCTCTTCCCCACCACTCACCCCCAGGTTAAGTTCAATACTACCAACTAACTCTCAAGGTCTATTGCCCTTGGTCATTTGTGGCTTGTTTTCTATATTTCTTTATATCCGACATACGAGTCAGATCATTCTGTATCTGTCCCTCTCCTTCTGGTGATTCTGCTCTAATGCTATCCTGCAGTTCCATCCATGTAGTAGCAAATTGCATGCTTTCATCTTTTATTGCCCTTAGTAGTATTCGATTGTGTATCACTATCACTATCTATCTTCCCATTCATCATCTATTTGCTAGAGCGGGCACCAGTAATATCTCCATATGTCCTGTCTCATGCTAGTAGAACCCAAAGGCATCCGCTTGCTCCAGGAACATAAAGAGCCTCAAACCATTATATTAGGTCATGGGAATGACCTAATATAAATGATACTGGTATTTGGCATATCAAATACAACACAATCAGCTTGCCAGGCTTGCCGTGCGGGTGGCATACTCTTGTAGTCACTTCTAAATAAAGCATTTATTGATGAATCGTGCGGCCACTAGCAGCCACGCGAGCTGGGCTTTGATAGTCTGGTCTGCTGGGTGGAGTTGTGCCGAGAGGGAAGTCCGGGTGTGGAAAAGGCGGCCCCCATGGGATAGGGGGTCGTCTGGCTTGTTTTGAGGCTCTGCTGGGGTGGCAGGCCAGGGCTAGAACCCGCCATGCCTCCCGGCACCTCATGAGCGGCTGGGCACAGGGAGAGCAAGTAGCAGCTCTGCCCCATGTCTGAGAGTCTCTGGTTCAGCATACCTGGGCTGGATTGTGTATGTAGAGCACAATTACTGATTCAGCAATCTGTTCCTGAACACACAGGTTGTTTCCAAATCTTAGTTATTGTGAACAGTGCTGCAATGATAGGAGCACAAATGTCTTTTAAAAAATTAATTATTTTTATTATAACACCATGAGATAGACATTTACAAAGCTGTTCATGATTGGGTTTCAGACATACAATGTTGCAGCACCCATCCCTACACCAGTGCACGTTTCCCACCACCAATGTCCCCAGATTCCCTCCCTCCCCAGCCTGCCTCTATAGCAGACATTATTCCTCTTGTTTTCTCTCTCTCTCTCTCTCTCTCTCTCTCTCTCTTCTCTCTCTCTCTCTTGCACATTGTGGCTTGCCATACATCCATACATACATTTAGCATTATTATGTAAATCCCTTTGCCTACATTCAGTGCTCAGTTCTAGTCTAGCATTATCATTTCCAACAATTAGTAAGACACTGGTATATATTTATATCCCACAAATGAATGTAGTCATTCTATATCTGTCCTTTTCTTTCTGACTAATTTCACTGAGCATGATGATCTCCATGTCCATCCATTTACAGTAAATTTTATGACTTTTTTTTCCTGACAGCTGCATAGTATTTCATTGTGTAAATGTACCATAGTTTCTTTATCCAGTCTTCTGTCCTCAGACGTTCAGGTTGTTTCCAGATTCTGGCTATTGTGAATAGTGCTGTGATGAATATAGAAGTACAGATGGTGTTTCTGCTGTGTGCTTTTGGGTCTCCAGGGTATATTCCCACAACTGGTATTACTGAGTCAAATGGGAGCTCAATATCTAGTTTTTGGAGGAATGTTCATCATATTTTTTTTTCCAAAAAAGGCTGGACCAGTCTACATTCCCACCAACTATAGATAAGAGTCCCTTTCTCAACTCATTGTTGCTAGCAGTGGTTGTTCTTGCTCTTTTGGATGTGTAATATCTCATTATTCTGATTTGCATCTCCCTGAGAAGCAATGATGAAGAACACTTTTTTTATATGCTTTTGGCCGTTTAAATTTCTTCTTTGAGGAAATTTCTGTTCATTTCTTCTCCCCCATTTCTTAATGGGTTGGATTTATTTTCTTAAAATGTTCTACCAGGGCCTTGTATATCTTTGATATTAACCCTTTATCAGATGGCTATTGGTTAATTATTCTTTCCCATTCTGTGGGTTGTCTTTGTATCTTGGTCACCATTTCTTTTGAGTTGCAGAAACTTTTCAGTTTCATACAAATGTCTTTTAAAAGTAATGTTTTGTGGTTCTTGGTTAGATCCTGAGAAGAGGAATTGCTGGTTCTCATTGGAGCATGATTTTCAATTTTATTTTTGAGAAGTGTGCATATTGTTTTCCAAAGAGGTTGGGTCTCAGCATTCTTACCGACAATGAATGAAGATTCTCCAGTACTCTTTTTATTGACTGCAATAAACACATTCCACTCTGCACCCCTTTCTCTACTGTCACATTTCTTTTTTTATTAAATATCTTTTTTTTTCCTCTTTGGGTCACACATCATCACAATATTCAGGAGTTACTCCTGGCCCTGCACTCATTACTCCTGGCGGTGCTAGGGGGCCATATGGGATGCTGGGGATTGAACCCAGGTTGGCAGCATTCAAGGCAAACACCCTACCCTGTTGGTCCGGCCCCAACTGGCACTTTTTCTTTTGTCTTGGTACTACACTATTCTGGCCTCCTTTTTCTCGTGGACTGCTCTTAGAATTTCTCTGCTGTTCTCATCTCTCCAACCCAAAATATTGGCATGCTCCAATGCCTAGTTGCTGGACTTGATATTTACCAGTTTTTCCCTCTCCCTTCCTGCTCATCCTATCTAGGTTCCTGGCTTTAAGTGTCATGTACATGCTGCTGACTCAACATTTTCTATTTATAACCTGGCTCCCATCTCTGAACTCCAAAATTACACTTAGTTATCTTAATACTTCTTGCCATCTTCCAAACTGAACCACTCATTTTCACCTCTAAGTCGGTTTCTCCCACTGGTTTCCCATCTTAGCTTCTATATTCTCCCAAGCATCACACTGAAGATTTTGGAGACAACCATGACTCTCTTTTTCTCTCTCACACTCCACATTCAGTTCACCAGCGAATCCTGGTAGTTGGTTCTACCTTAAAAGTGTATCCAGGATTGAATGACAGGGAACTCAAAGCATGTGCAGATTCCTGACTTCAGCCCTTCCCCTTCTGCCATTCTAGTCTTCACAGCATTCAGGATGATTAATTCTGGGAGTTAATTCTCTGCTCAGAGACTTCTAATACATTTTTAACAAAGAGAGAAAAATCAGTCTAGACAAGGTGCTCAAAAGACTCTGCTGCTTGTTCTCTCAATTTCCTGTTATATCTCTTTGTTCTCTACAAGCTCATTTCTCTCTAGCTTGTGACTTCTGTTTATTTGTTTGTTTGTCAGCCACACACAGCAGTGATCAAGGCTTACTCTTGGCTCCATGCTCAGGGATCACTCCTAGTTTTGCTCTGGGGACCATGTGCAGTGCTGGCAACCAAATTTGGGAAGGCAGCATTGTTGGATATCTTCACACCCTCCTCAGCCCAGGGTCTTTGCTGCTGAAGCCATTTTACATGTCTTTAGCACAGAGCTTTATGCTAAAGAGATTATCTCTTGTGTAAACACAAAAGGGGCAAGGGAACAGGTATAGATGAGGCAGTTTGATTCTAATGAGGAATCTCCTCATAAAAAAAGAACAATGGAGACTTCATACTAGTTCTTCCTAAAGCGAGCCTGTGAGATCTCCTAGTAAACAAAGAACAGAGCACTTAGAAATTTCCCTGGAGCAGAGCAGACTGGGAGAAAGGACCTTGTGGGGATGGAGATTGTCATCTAGCATGCATGAGTTCATTGTCTGAATTAAATAATGTGAATTCCCCCATGAAAATACATCCTTACATATTTTATCTTGGGTGCAATTCTTTATATTACCCCTTTTCAATAGTGTTTGTGTAAGAGATGATCTGAGAGGAAGGGACTAGGCCTAACATTTGCATCCCTTTAGCCGGAGCCAGAGGTGTGGTGCACTTGGTATCTGCACCTAAAAGCTGGTTTTGATCTTTGGTCATGCTGCCCTACCTGGGAGAAAAGTCTGAGGTTTTTTTGCTCTTGCTTTGGTAGGATGGGGGAGACAAAAGGTGCTGGCTAGGGGGAAGAGGCACAAGTGCATGTGTGTGTGTGTGGGGGGGGGCAGCTTGGTTAGAGCACATGGTCCGGGCATCTGATCAGCAGCTCTGGGTCTGGAGGAGTCAGTGTCCCAGGGCTGTGGTAGAGAACTGTGTTTACAGTTGGTGAGAAGAGCCTTTTGGATTATTTGGACTTGTATTTTATTCATCAGTCATCGGCATGACTAGGGAACTGAAACCCTGATATTGTTGGGTCCTATGTGGCACCTCTGGACAGCATTGTATTTTATTGTGTATATATGCCATACTTTCATGATCCACAGATCTGTTGTTAAACTAGGTGGATTCCAAATCTTAAGTGTTGCAATGAATACTGGTGTGCATATATCCTTTGAATGAATGTTTTCTGTCCTGGGGCAAATACCCAAAAATGGAATTCCTAAGTCTTTGAGTAGTTAAATTATAACTTTTCGGAGAACTCTCCATACTTTTTTTCCATAGAGATTGAACCAGACAACATTCCCAACAGCAGTAGTTCCTTTTTTTTAAAGCACATCTTCACCAACACAGATTGATCCCATAATTTTTGATATGTTTCATTCTCGCTGGTGTGATACTACATGACTGTAAAGAATGATGAAATCATGCAATTCTCAACAACATGGGTTGAAATGGAAGATAATAGATTCAATGAGGTAAGCCAGAAGAAGAGGGACAAAGGCAGACTGTTATCGCTTATATGTGGTGTTTAGGAGCAGTTGATGAAGAGAGGCAATGGTCTAAAGGGGATGCCTAGATCATCCTTGGCCATAGAGTATAGGAGAGGAAGGAAAGAAATAGAGTCAGGGAGAAAGGGAGAAGTAACTCTCATCCCACTGCTGGGTGGGAGTGCCGACTGGTCCAGCCCTTTTTGGAAAACAATATGGGCATTCCTCCGAAAGCTAGATATTGAGCTCCCATTTGATCCAGCAATAGCACTCCTGGGAATATACCCTTAGAGACCGAAAAACACATAGCAGAAACACTATCTGTACTTCTTTATTCATCTCTGCGCTATTCACTATAGCTAGAATCTGGAAACAACCTAAATGCCCGAGAACAGAGGACTGGCTAAAGAAACTGTGGTTCATCTACACTATGGAATACTATGGGCTGTCAGAAAGGATGAAATTATGAAATTTACCTGCAAATGGATGGACATGGAGTCTATCATGCTGAGTGAAATTAGTCAGAAGGAAAAGGACAGATATAGAATGACTGCATTCATTAATAGGATATAGATACCAGTGTTTTAATAAATATGGGGAAATGGTAATGGCAGATTAAAACTCACCACTGAATATACACAAAGAGACTTAAGTGATAAACTCTAAATATCTGCAGGGCTAGCCACAATGTGTAAAATAAGAGGGAGAGAGATGCAGAGACAGAGAGAGAGATAGAGAGAGAGAAAGAAAGGAAACTGGGGTACCTGCTATTATGGGGGGGTGGGGGACGGGAGGGAGGGGTACATTGGTGGTGGAGATGGGGCACTGGTGGAGGGATGGGTGCTGGAATACTGTATTACCAAGAACCAATTATGAACACCTTTGTAATTGTGTTTCACGGTGGTATAATAAAAAAATTAAAAAAAAAAAAAAAAAAGAAAGGGAGAAGTACAGATCAGAAGCAGTGGAGGCAGGGGTCAAGGGAATGCAGGAAAATTAGTGGTGTTAAGGAATGATAAAACTAAATATCCAAATCACAGAGACCGAAGCACTAAAATGGTGGAGATCAAGCTTTAAAGACCTAATTTAAAAGGTGCCTGGCAAGATGGTATGCTGGGGCTGGGGTGTGGGTTGTAGGGGGGGGGTAGGAAAGGAATCTGGGAATATTGGCCATAGGAAGTTGACACTGGAGGCAGGATGGAACACTGTATGTCAAAAACCCAACTATGGATAATTTGTAATTCATGGTGCATTACCAAAATAAAAGTTTGAAAATGAACAACAACAACAAAACCCTTGGGTAGGCTGAATACAAGGCAAGCATCTTAACCCTTGTACTGTTTCTGTGGCCCCTCAGTGACATCTTAGCTAATGCCTCAAATATACCCCAGTGCTCTTTCCTCCAGGACCTTTACACTTGCCATTTCTTGTAGTTGGTGTGTTCTATCCCTCAACATTTTCATTTCTACTGGTGAGAACTTTCCTTGCCACCATAGGTTAGCCTGAAAGGGTTGGCCACCTGATGGAGTGACCGACTGGGAGCCTCAGAACGCCGCACCTATCAAGGAAAACTCGGAGAGACCAGACCTATGCAAGAACAAGGGTTATTATTATTATTATTATTATTATTATTATTATTATTCGAGTATACTCAGGCTTATAGCATGACCACAAGCAGTCAGCGGCTAACAGCCCCAAGCCCTTTAAATGGGGTCTTTAAAAGAAAGTTCCGCCGCTACAGAAAAAGCCAGCATAACCATCCAATAGACTTAAAGCATTACATCAAGGACTGCTCGCAGGCAGCCAATCACTTTGCAATAAGTCACCATCACATACCAACCGGGTCACACTCAATACTTCTTCTTTCTATATTTGGTGTGGCTAGGCATATGTGCAGGATTGCAGGTCAGTATACAAGTCGACCAGATAACAGGATGTGGGTGAGGGCCTCCCAACATCTGCCAGGGTGGGAAACAGGAATTCGTTCTGGGTCTTTTGTTGTGAGATGTAGGAAGAAAGGGTTATTTAGGCCCTAAAATGGAAATTTTCCATGAGTAGGCGTGCTCTAGTTGGGGAGAGGGTTGCTGGGTTGCTGCCTTCTTTCAAGCCTGCTCCAAAATGCTTCTCATCATCATTTGAATTCTCTATATTGCATTATTTATTTATTTTTTAAAAGAAATTTATCTTCTCAACAAGGATTTAAGCTCCCCAAAGGGAAAGGTCTTGAAGTTTGCTTTGCAGCACTTAGAACTAAGTGTGTAGTAGTTGCTGACAATGGTCTGTTTAACAAAAAAAAAAATCATCAGAACAGATTCCTTGGTGATGAGTTTGTTGCTACATTAAGTAATACAATGTGCTTGTCATTTATTGATGCTTAACAAACATTAATTATTATTAGTCTCCATTTCAGAGGGATGAAAGAAGCAATTATGACCATGATCATGTCTTACATGGATTATAACTTTACATATATGGAGAGTTTGGTTAAAGGTTAGTTGTGCATCAGAGATATGCCTTATATATCGAGGGGATTTAGAAGATATGGGTGAGGGGAGAGCAGATAGAAAGTTCAGACAGTAGGATGCATGCCTTGCACTTGGCTGACCCAGGCTCACTGTCCGGTCCTCCAAACTCCTCCAGATGCAATCCCCATGTAAGGCCGAGGAGCAATCTTGGAGTACCACTCAGAGATTTGGGTGTGACTCCAAAACAAAACAAAAAAATAGATTTGGGGGTAGATATTGAGAAAGAGCAAAAATTAAACCCCTTGCTAGTTGTTAAGAAAACCTTGAAAAAAAGAAGTTGAATTTCATGGGAAAGAGTTGCCCAAGCTGGCATAGTAACACTGCAGGGGTGGGTTGGGGTGGTGAACCTTAAAGCAAGGGCAGTCTGAAATCAGATCAGCGTTCTACTTCCCTTCCCTTTCAAGAGCTTGTACCATTTGGATACATGAACTTAAGTGCTAGAGAATAAGGAAGATTAGGTTAACTCAAGGAGCCTCTTCCCTCCCCCCAATTTTATTAAAGCACCAGATTTACAAAGTTATTCATAGTTTAGTTTTAGACATACAATGTTCCAGCACTGATCCCACCACCAGAGTCAACTTCTCCAGTGGTCCCAGCTTCCTTTCATTCCTTCCATCGCCAGCCTGCCCTCCTGACAGACACCTTTTTTAAGTTCACTTGTTAAAGTCTGGGTCTTGTGATTTTAGTGTTGTTGACTCCTGTGGTTTGAATATTTAGCTTTATCGTCTTCCATACCACCAATTTCTTAATTTATGTGAATTCTTTAACTCAATTAAACCTTGTCTTTCTCTTTTCCACTTCCCCTACTCATTTCTTTTGTTCTCCTATGCTCTGGACCAAGGATCTTCTGGACATCATGCCTTTAAACTATTGCATTACTTCAACCTGTTATTCTAAATAACACAAGTAAGTTATATCATCTCG
This sequence comes from Cryptotis parvus, assembly GCA_021461705.1. Classification (NCBI taxonomy): domain Eukaryota; kingdom Metazoa; phylum Chordata; class Mammalia; order Eulipotyphla; family Soricidae; genus Cryptotis; species Cryptotis parvus. The sequence goes on along the minus strand of JAJIBD010010838.1, from coordinate 3,965 downwards.
TGGTTCTCCTTCTGGCTTACTTCATTGAGCATGATGTTGTCCAGTTCCATCCATGTTGCTGAGAATTGCATGACATCATCATTTCTTGAAGCTGTGTAGTATTTCTCTGTGCATATACACCTGCATGACCTGTTGCAGGACTCCTAAGGGGCCGCTGCATCTGCTCTGGAGTGCCTCCCTGAAATCACTCCGTAGATAAGGGGGTAGTCTAAATGTGGCAGTTTATCCGACCATGTATGCTGTACTAGCTGGTATAAATATTCTCCCATGCTACCACAATCATGTGGGACTAGCTAGATCTTACCAGCATATTAGCCTGGCCACGCTGGACCCTAAGTAGTTAGACCAGAGAGAAATGTTGTTTGCTTCCAAGCAAACAAGCATGGCTCCCCTGATATACTCAAAGGCAACTAAAATATATAAAACTACAATGAAGTAGAAGAGTCTTGTGAAGGCTTGGAGAAATATTTAACTGGCATTAGTATTAGTCTTTGGTACAGAGACATGCCATCTCAGAAACCCCCTTCTCTCTACACTACAAAGGCATTCCCAGGCAGATTTCGGCTCAAAACATTAGCATAGTAAAGGGCCCTAGGTGGGGGTGCACGGGAGGGATTACTCTAGGGCATTGGACCCTCCCTTTGCTTTCGCAAAAATGGGAGGGAAGGTCCTGAGTTTACAGGGGATATAAACTAGCCGGTTCCCGCTCTCCGGGTCTTCTTCTTTGTGGGATCTCTCCTAGTGAGCGCTCTCCTTGGAAGCCTTTTCCTCCTTCACACGTGGGTGGTCGCCATCTTGGCCTACATGTGGCTGGGGTTCCTAGCCTGGAATCCTAAGCACCGGGCTTTTCCTTTGCTGATTTGTATGCCTGAACCTGTGATAAGTAAAGCCTTTTAAAACTGCATCGGATTCCTGAGTTTTCATCCGTTCCTCGCCGGCTTTGGAAGGTAGAAGGGAACTCGCTTCCTGGCACTGTCGGGGACCCTGGCGTAGCGCCCCGACAATGACCCACTTATCTGTCATTGGACATTTAGGTTGATTACAAATATTAGCTATTTAACCCCAAGAGCCTCTTTTATCTTCTGATTTGACCCTTAAACTTTGAAATATGCAATAGTCATGCAGTCTAGTGTTGTTAAGGTGATTATTGCATGTAACTGTCTTCTCCCAGGTATTTGTTCTTCAGAGACTATGGTGTGTCCACATGTAGTCCCTCAAATGGGTGGATGAGAAATAATAATCAGCATATTGACTGCTTGGATTCAAAACGTACACTGATGTGTTCAATCTGAAGTGTCTTCACTATTCTTTTACTACTGTCATTCATTTTTGCTGTTTCTCTGTTTGGGTGGTGATGGGGTCGTTGAGCCACGTCTGGCTGTGTACCTAAGGACCACTTCTGAAGGGTCTCAGGGGACCATATATGGTACTGGAGATTGAATCAGGGCTAGCTGCATGAGGCAAACACCTTAACTCCCTATATGATCTCTCCAAACGCTGTCATTTTCTTTCATAAAAATGTTCATGAGCTTTTCTAGATGTTCTTCTGCATAGAAGGAGATATTTGAGACAAGCAGAGCTCTTGAATATGCTTAACATTTTCCTGGAGCCAGCCTGCAGCCATCTGGAGACTAGTCTTCTTGAAGGAAAAGTCTTGTATTTGCCTTAGACCAAGCTACAGGAGTGTTCCTTTTGCCGTTCACTTGGGTGATACAGGAGAACCTGTACCGCTGTGGCCTTCATCTATGCACTGGAGGAAGTGAAGGACTGTCAATTCACTATCCAGGAGTGGGAGAACGCACAATGAACCAAGGAAAATAAGCCCAGGCCGAGAGCAGTGGCCAGCTCCACAATGAGGTAGTCACAAAATTTCCGTTCTAGGACATTTTCTGATGGAAATTCAAAAGCAGATATGGGAAAATTTGTCCTAGTATTACTTTTGTTTCCTCGTTGGCAGCTTTGAGTTCAGGAACTGCATCTTCATTCATCTAGCAGAATGCCTAGAGTGCAGTGGCTGCTTAGGAAATCTGTACAACCAGATAAATTATTTAGCATCGTTTCATTTCCAGGGAGCTATGAGACTGGCAACCGTGGGGGGCTCATTTATGAGGGAGCCGTGGGGATATAGGGATGCGATCTCTAGGATTTAGAGGAGGGGTGGTTACAGATCTCGAGGTATTTGGAAAGCCTATTTAGCCAGAACCTGTTTGTGTGCTGGTGTGGCAAAAACTCTATGAATGTGTTATCAGCAGGGCCTAGTTGGGTGACTGTGATTTGCTATGCCCCCAAACAGACTCCTTGATCCATTCCCTGGGGTCTGAGAGACCAACCGGACCACCTGCTACTCTAATATTCCATTTCCTCCTACTCCCCATCCCCAATCAGTATGAGATTTTTTGTTCCTTAACAGAGAGATTTCTCTAAAGTGCTGTGTCCAAGATAGTCACTAATTCCATGTGTCCAGACACTGGAGTATAGCCAGCACAGACTGAGTTGTGCTATACATGTAAATCAGCCACCAGGCATTCAAGAGTTGGTAGGACACACCAACAAACATGCACACATACAAAGACTAAAAATATTTCTAGCTTTTTATATTGATTATCCAACAGAATGATACTATTTTGTTTTTTGTTTGTTTTTGGCCCACACCCAGTGCTGCTCGGGGACTATCATTACTGGCCAAAAGGATAGTGTAAGGTATGTGCCCCTACTTGCTGTACTATGTCTCTGGCTATTTTTGAATGCTTATTTATTTATTATAGGTATTTAATTATTATTTTATTAGTAATTTATTTATTATTTTATTAGTAGTATATTTTTGAAGTTTTGGGTCACACCCAAAGTGCTCAGGGGGTAACTCTTAGCTCTGTACTCAAGAATCACTCCTGGTGGTGCTTGAAAGACCATATGGGATACCGGGGATCCAACCCTGCATGCAGGCAAACACCCTACAGTTGTACTATTGCTCAACCCCAGTTTTGAATGTATTTATATCAGACAGTTTGTTCTAAAAAGTGCCATCCTCATTTTAAGGTTTTGGTAAAGAAACATATAATGTCTAACAATTGAGCTGAAAACTTGCTAAGACTATTCAAATGTTGTTTATTATTGAAAATCACTCTGTGACTTGGATGTACTAATTACTTCATGTACATTTTCACTGATGTAGTCACCTGACTTGGGGAGTGGGGGGTGAGAAAACGGGGTGTGGTCAGGGTTGTGACTTCTCAGGCCGTGACCACACAATCCAGTCTGGGTAGGCATGGCGGTAGGAATGGTTTCCTTGGCATTCTCCAGCAGATGCTCGGCAGACTACCTTGCCTGTTGCATGTTGGTTCTCTCTCCCCCACCCACGTTTTAGTCATGTTCCTTCCTTGTTCTTCCCAAGATAATTCCTTGATCTTATTGCTGTGTGGTGGACAGAAAAAAAAAAGGTGGTTTGTGTTATATGAACTCAGGTTCGGACACCCAGCTGCTTAGTTGACTGAATTAGTGGGAGGAAGGCGTGATTTTATCTCCCCCTTCTTTGTAAGATGGGGGCCGACTAGAACCTATCCCACAATCTATAGCAGGATTGAATGGCGTGTTTTTTGGGAACAAGCTGCAGGCAAACAGAGGTACTCAGGAATATGCCTTGTGACACTGACTGCCTTCCCTTGTGGATCATCTCTGCTGCTCTTATTTTCTGATCTCAGTTGGGAAGGATGCCTGATGGGACTAGGGGCTAAAAGGAAACCTGGAGGGCCCAGGTTCCACTTCCTTAAACCAGTTCATTTCTTACTCTACTGGTAAACATCTCGTCAGCTATAAGGAGTCAGTCTGCTTTGAAAAAGATTTTTGTTCTTAAGCAATTTCTTGCCTTAGACATTTCAGAGGACATCCCTTTCTCTCTTCAATATCCGTGTATCCTTAATGAGCAACCCTTGCAGCTGCCTTTTGGAAGCTGGCCATATGCTGTATCA
>JAJIBD010010837.1:0-14396 GCA_021461705.1 Cryptotis parvus | reverse complement strand
AAATGGAAAAAATTTGGATCCAGAGACATACCCATGTAGCAGAAGAGGAAAGAACAGAGGAAGACAGTCATCCAGAGAGAACAGGCAGGACCAAATCCTTCCCTCCCAATCCTCACAGGAACCAACTTCGATTGTATATTCCTAACTTCCAGAACTGTGAGACAGTAATAAACTTGTGATTTGTTAAGGAAACCCTAACAAACAAATACAGTGACTTAGACACACTTCATCTGCAGCTCTCTATCCCAGCCATCTTCTGTGAAATGAATATGTACTGAACTTTGCATATAGTTCCACTCCTATACTACAATTATCTTTCATTAGGGTAGTATTCCTTTATTACACACACATGTACACACATACATAATTGTGCTGTGAAATTATGGCTCATACTTTGACTATGATAACCTAATATCCCTTCCTTTCTAGGTAAAACTAAACTCTACAGAGTAAAACTATGTTCACACATACACACATGCTTGTACACACACAGTTACACACTCACAAATGGGGAATGGCTCCCGTTTATGAAAGAAATTTTTTTAATTTTCAGGAAAAAAAGGTCTGAGTAGAAAGTGGCTGATATTTCCTCAGTTTGATAGATGGTGAGTTGAATATAGTAAATATTTCAGATTATTACCTAGCAGTACAGATTGAATTCAAAAAACTGGTTTTGTTGGCCTGAAAGTAACATAATTCCTGCATATTATGTAATTTTATTTTGACCTTCATAGTCATACTGTGAGTGCATTTTTTCTCACTACTTTCCCCTTCATTCCCTGAGCCTAAAAGCTGACACAGTTCTGGTCTACCAGACCTAGTTGTGAGTTTGCAAGGGTGGTTGGGGAAAGTGTTTGTTCTTCCGGAAAAAAAGGAGAGCAGAACGGCTTCTCCCACCTACTCCCTCCCACACATCCACCTCCGCTTTAATGTAACCTTAAAAGAGGGCTGGCTGCCTGCTGCTGTGATGGCCAATTCACTGCCACCACAGAATGCAAAAATAAAAGAACTGCAGTTAGCCATCCTACCTAATCAAGCCCCCTGAATGAAGGCCAGTGTCCGCCCCACTGTGGAATCCATGTTTGCCTTCAAATTAACATTTAGATACTGAAGTCACTCTTAATCAGAGATTACTCCTATTACTTATAGCCCACATCATTACTGATTACAGAAATGAACTAGATTTCCTTTGGAAGTGCAAAAAGGTCGAAGAATTGCATGCAGAGCTCTCCTTGTGGCAGAAAAATCATTTGAATATTCAAATCACTAATAGTGCAATAAGCTCAACTACTTATATGTAGTCAACAGACTCAAGAAAGGGAAACGGGTATATAGTTCTATATCTGGCAGGAATTAACCAAAATGATTAACAGAACGAATGCATGCGTTTGTGTTTTGTTTTGGAGCTACACTAAGGGGTATTCAAAGGCCTTTCCTGGTGTGGTGCTTGTGGGAGCCCAGCAGTGTGAGGAATCAAACCAGGACCTCCCTTATGCAAAACATTCATTCTTGTCCACACTTGAGTGAACTTACGGTAATTTAACTTACCTCTTAAGTCCACACTATTTTTTTTAAGAGGGGCCTCATCAATGATGCTCTCAAAGCAGTGGGCCAGTCGCGGTGATACTCAGTTCACTGGGACAGAGGTTAGCATGGGAACCTGAGGGTGCAATGTCCTCAAGTCCAGTGGTGCAGTGATCACTGGGCTATGCCAGCAGTGCTTGGGCGCCCCCAATGTCACACCTAGCAATGCTCTTGGGCCTTTAGGTTACACCCAGAAATGCTGAGGGCATGAAATGCCAAGAATAAAATTCTGGCCAGATATCTACAAGACATGGACCATAGCCACTGTACTAGCTCCACACACCCTGGGCACACATATTTTAGATCACAAGTGAAGCTGAGAATAGTAAATACAAAGTTCTCTCAATTCCCAGCTCTCTAACTTGAATTGTCTTCCTCCCAAGTTGGCTTTCAGTTCACTAGACTTTGTTTTATCTCAATTTGCCTCCCACTTAGCCAAACACATCTCCCACAACCTAACGCTTTATATCACTTTCATTGCTCTTTCTTGTCATCAAGCAATACTGACTTTTCTGGATGAAAACCCAGTGGAAGAGCTGTTTCAATTAAGTGCTTCTCAGGTGTTGGAGACAACTTAACTGTTGGTGATGGCTAGGTACCGTGTATGAGATCTGACTTTTTGTTCTAGCCATCTCTTTTTGTTTTCTTTTCTATTACAAATATCCTTCAACTGAAAACAAGTACACACTAGTCTGGAGAGTGTATTCTTGGAAAGTAATCCACTGAGAAAGATGACAAGAAATGACACTTACAAAAAAATGATCCAATCACTAAAGGAGTGCTTGGCTTAGTGAGGGTCGTGGGGGATGGGAAAGTATCATAAGTATCATTTCTCTCTCTTAACACACAGAACATAGCTGTATGTTTTCTAATTACATTTCCTATTGAGTGGCCTCAACAAAGCTGGATTCTGTTCTCTCTTAACTCAGTCCCCTAAGCACTAGAGAAAAGTTTATGCTCCTAAATTGTCACAGCAAAAGTGATAGAAACCATTAATAGCTCTGATAATGCAGACATTACAGTTTGGATTATTGCTTTGGGATACTGCTTCTAATCAAACAATGGTTTGCTGTACTGCAACAATTTACCATATCATGAAGAACTTTCTAGACAGTGAACACTGTTGTTGGTACCTGCTTTGGGAGTGGAGTTCATAATGATATATGCCTCAGGAATTTAGAAATAATAAAATCTATCAGAAATAACATAGAAAGTCCATACTTATTGATTATAGGCAATATATACAAAAGCACATTTAAAAGATAGTTATTCCAAGTCAGTAAAACTAACAGAACAAAAATAAAGATGTTAATAAAGCCTTAGAAATTACATATCAGGGGATAAAATAGTCTAAAATAAAGGTAGGACCTAAGGACAATATTTTTACCATGGAAGAGGGAAATTTTCCAGGTCTTTCTATAGTAGATTTAACTAAGGAAGAAAGGGGGGAAAAGTTTCATGCCATTTATGTGATAAGCACTTACCTCTCTTTTCTCAGCTTTAACCTTTAGCAGCTTAACATGGTTGTTCATGAAAACCTTCAAGAAGAAAGAAAATGTGCTATCATAAATATTATGGGCCACAACACACAAATGTTTGTAAATATGAGTGAATAAAATGGATCCTATTTTTCTGTCTTTATGGGCAAATATAAACTAGCTTGATTAGAGAAAATCTTCCCCTGAAAATGTACCCACTTTGGAGGGATAAAAACCCAACCTTCTAGACCCATGAAACTGAAGATGCACAAACAGCATGATAAAGTAGCGCCCACACATAGCTATGCCCAAGCTTCAGTATGTTCTGTAATCCATAGTCTGGAAGGGAAGGAAAAGAGAAAGAGAGAGAAAGGGAAAGAAATAAAGAACCTGCCATGGAGCAGGGCTGGGGAAGGGGGAGGGAACCGGGATGTTGTTGGTGGGAGATGGGCACTGGTGGAGGGACGGGTGCTGAAACACTGTATGACCAAAACCCAAACATGAACTTTTTAATTGTATATCTTTTTATTTGTATGGAGATGGGCACTGGTGGAGGGACGGGTGCTGAAACACTGTATGACCAAAACCCAAACATGAACTTTTTAATTGTATATCTTTTATTTGTATATCTCACGGTGGTATAATAAAATACTTAAAAAAAATAAAAAGAAAGAAAGAGCTACCTGGGGAGGAACAGAGAAGAAAATGGTACCAATGGAGGTGCTTGACTTTGACCCTTTCTGTAACATAATTCCTCAGCTAACACCCTCAGAAAATGCACAAGTAAGCTCTGATATCGAATGGCATCAGATTGAACCAGACTTTCTGAATTAAAACCTCAGTCATGCTTCCCTGCCAAAGCAATGTGTTAAGTCTTATTGAAAATTTTGTGATGGCTCAATATTAGGAGACAATATTTGCAGGTCCCAAATAATTAAGTTGAGAGAGTCTCCCACTGGTTGCCTAAAGATTTCTACAGGATTGTCATTCTCAAATGTCGCATTTATGCTGGTCACCCCAGAGAATGACTTTGATTGCACAATCATTTGTCACTTGTCACTTGTCTTCCTGTTGTTTATTGATTTGCTTGAATGGGCACCAGTTACGTCTCCATTTGTTGGGAATGAGGTCCATTATAGTTACTATTTTTGGCATACTGAATACACCGCAGGTAGTTTGACAGGCTCTGCCGTGGCTCTGGGTTCATCCCAGGGGGCCCAGTCTTTTTCTGTGTCAAACCATCAACCATTCAGGGCCCACGGGGCAGAGCCCTGGGTGTAGAGAAGCCTATCTCCTGTCTGCCACGTGCTGATGCAGCCAGGCACTGCAGTCACACCTGCAACACCTCAAGGGGCAGGCAATAACTAAAAACAATATAGATACACTGATGCTGATGGAACTAAAGGTGACTCTGAAGCAATGGCAGAGGTCCTGTTAAAGGTAAGGAAATTGAGATGAATGTTAAATGTGGTAGAGCAGGCACTGAGGAACCGCAATGGGGATCTTGAGCAGAGAAGTTCGCTGACAGAACCTAGGGAGTTAAATAGCAACTACTCAAGCTTCTCCTGCAGGGTTTACCTGCGAAGCTAATAGCAACGTTTTCTGTAGCAATGTTGTTATAAGAAATATGCCAACCCCACACAGCAGCTATGACTTCTTTGTCAGTCGAGAACTACCATTTACTGACTTACTATGATCTACATGGGCAAATGAAAAATTAAGCCACATCCAGAAATCGGAATTTTTTTCTGCCGAGCTATACATTAGGAATTCTTTTTTATTTTTCCTCTGTGCTAAGGAAAGCAAAGGTGTTTAAAAGGAGGCCTTGCATAAGGTATGTGAATCCTAATGTAAGGTGGGCTTGACTGAAACTAATGTTACCCTGAATTTGAAGAAAACCGTGTATACAGTCACACAAACATCAGTGTAAAGTCTTTTGCAGAAACAAAACTGTTGGACTTATTCTGGCAAGGATAAAGTAATAAGAACTACTGCCCACTATATTCTAAATCAAAATGATCAAGATAATTTGGGTTTGTTTTAGTTTTCCTTTTTTTTAATTTTTCTTTTTTTGGTAATGAAAGCCAGAACTCAGTGGGCCATCTGGTTGGTGGATGACGCTGGTCCAAACTGACTGCACCTTAGTTGACGGGAAATCCTGTTGTAGATTTGGGATATTGTTACATGTTTTATGGTATAAGGACCCATAATGACAAGAGTGTAATACTATGAACAGAACATAATGACATCCTACTGTCATTGGTGGATGGAGGATGTCATCAAGATTGAAGGGGGTGGCTTTCATTTTGGAAGGTGGTTACTATCCACCACTCAAATTGGATGTCGCAGATGAGAGAAAAGGGGGATAGAGTCCTCACCTAAACGGTTGAGTGTATGGACAACACTCCCTTGCCAATGAGCTGAATAACTGCAGATAACTTGGCATGCCTCAACCAGAATACTCTCTTAGAGGGACTCCCAAAAAATAATGGAGTACAGATTTTAATTAGGGTACAGGTGACTTTTATGTCTCATAAATCAGAAGAAGATTGCAAGCGATTTGGTTGTGAATTGCAACTCTTTTTAGTATTCATATATGCATTACTTTTTAACAAAATTCATAATTAAACCTTTTTTCCCTCCACAGGCATTTTAGAGTAGAAACAGTTTTCTTCTGTAGCCCTCTGAACTCAATAATGAAAAAATACAATCAAGAGATTTAATTTTGTTTAATATAGGTATGTCAGCATATTGACAAGTTCTTTGGGGAGGGTTTCTCAAGCAGGCCAGCCCACTCCCAGTGATTCTTGGCTAACTGGGCTGATATTCTATGCAAGAACCCCTGGATGCGGTACTCCTTAGGCTCTGAGTGCCAAGAATGACCTGTGTCATCCTTTTGGTGTTTGAGACCTCCAGTGGTATTCCCAGAACCGTGGTGCTAAGGAGCAAACCAGATTAGGAATATTCCCTTGCACATAGTCCAGTCCCTATAGCCTAACTCCCTAGCCTAATTAGGCAAATCCAAGGGACATTTTCAAAGGAAGCTATCACCAATTACATGGTACAAATGATTTTGATATTTATTTAGATATTTTATATTTTAACAAATTGATAATTCTGGTTTCTATTACACTCAAAGGTTTCTATTACACTCATATATATACACTCATATATATACTCATATAGTACACTCATATATATTACACTCATATATATGAGTGTAATAGATATATATGAGTGTAATAGATATTACACTCATATATATGAGTATATATAGAGTATATGAGTATATATATACTCATATATATACTCATATATGAGTATATATATACTCATATATATGAGTATATATATATATGAGTGTAATAGATGCTGAGGGAACTAAGGGTGACTCAAAAAGCATATATATATCGATATAGATATAGATATAGATATAGATATAGATATAGATATAGAGATATAGAGATATAGAGATATATAGATATATAGATATATAGATATATAGATATATAGATATGCTGTCACACCCTGTGATGCTCAGGGGTTGCTCCTGGCTGTGCACTCAGGAATTGCTCCCTGGCATTGCTCAGGGGTGTGTATTGGATGCTGAGGATAGAAACCAGGACAAAGGCAAATGCCCTCCCTCACTGTACTATCACTCCTGCCACTCATGTCTTTTATATTAGCTAATGATATTCTTCTTGTCAGGACTGAAACTTGTCATGATTAAAACTCAGTAATTTGAATGGCTGTCTCTAAGATTGGTCCTCTGATAGGCAAAACGATTGTAAAGTTACTTTTAAAAGTCTCGTTCTAGGAATTCCTTCCTTTCTTCCTTCCTTTCTCTACCTTCTTTCCTTCCTCTTTAAACTTTCTGGTCATCCAGGGATGGGGGTGCGGGTGTCCCAGTTGGTGCTCAGGGACACAGGGACCAATCCTAGAAATTCTCAGACAGCAGCATTGGTGGTTCAATGGGAAATCCCACGGACACCTTGGTGGGCTCAGGATCTATGGGACAGGAGAACATCCACTGATGCTCAGGAGAACCTGTGGTTCTGGGTTTCAACTTGGTGCCACATTCAAGGCATAAGCCTTAACCCCTGCACTATCTCTTTGGCCCTTATGTTCCTAAGTAAAATAAAATGCCAGAAGAGCTCACACATATGCCAAGTATAAATAAACAAAGAAGGGTTCAGATTGAATCTCCTACAGAAACAAATCTTAAGACATAACCTGTTGGGAACAGAAGAGGCTGAAGAGCTAGGAGGGGGTGGTACTGTTGAACAATGGCAGTAGGATGTTTCTGGTACATTAGAACATTTGTATGCTCTTCCATTCATCCAATCATTCATAACTTTAAGCAGGAAACTATTAAAGGACACTATTTGTTGTTAGTCACTAGGTTATTCAGTAAGGATAAAATGCTGAAAACAATCATTCCTGGCCTTATAAAATGTATGAATGAGCCAGACAGGAACGTGTTTTAAAGTCTATTTTTATTGCTAATAATTTTAGTCAACTGTAAAGTTTTATTTGTAAACATGTATTAAGTGACCTGAGCAATTAGAGATTTTCATTGGGAAATGTTTTCTATTACTTAAAATCTCTTCATAACATTTCTGCCTAACACTTATGGGTTTTCTTTCTGTGTAAGAAAAATATGACATCGAGAAAAGCACTAAAATATGAAAATCAGTTTATTCAGGAGAATAGAAAATGTTTTTCATGATGCAATTCACTTCCTGATACCACATATGGTAACCTGAGCCCCACCAAAAGTGATATCTGAGCACAGAGCCAGGAGCACACTGAGCACTATTGGATATGACCCACTCCTGTCCCCCCAACTGCTTCTCTTCTTTTTAATTTCAAATTCACTGAAAGACCAATAATCACCAGGTACCAAAACTCTTCAGCGTCACCCTCGAGAACATCATGCGACAATTAGAATGGGAAGGAATAGGAGTGAAGATAGATGGTCGGCAACTACACCACCTCCGCTTCACTGATGACATCATTCTAATAAGACCAAACATTAGCCAAGCAGCACAAATGCTGGCTGTCTTCGACTGAGAATGTGGAAAGATAGGTCTACAGCTAAATCTAAAGAAAACTATGTTTATGAAAAATGAATTAGTTCTAGAGGCCCCATTCACTCTCAATGGAACAGACATCTCTGAATGCAGCAGTTATGCGATACCTAGGTCGAGAAGTCAACATGATGAACGACCTAAAACCTGAGCAGCTCAGGAGGAAGAGAGTGGCATGGAATGCCTCAAAGGCATCGAAGAAATAGCTAAAAAGGACAAAGAACCTCTGGCTCCGGGCACATCTCTTTGACTCCACCATTCTCCCTGCATTAACATACGCCTCAGAGACCTGGGCCCTATGAAAGCAGGATGAGAATGCTATTCGGGTCTCCCAGAGAGGAAGAAAGACGGAGTTCTGACCTCCGTCTGCTATTCCAGAATCAGGGATTCTGTCTCATTTGCCAAGGCATCTAAAATCAGATGGGCTGAACATGTAATGCGATTTGGAGATGACTGCTGGACTAGAGCCATTACCAACTGGATCCCATGGGATGTCAAAAGATCACGTGGCCGCCCACCTACAAGATGGTCAGACTTCCTTGTCAAGACCCTGAAGGAACGGTTTGAGGCTCTTCATATTCCTGAATCAACCAGATGCCATTGGGCTACATTGGCACGTGATAGGGTCCAATGGAAATGTTACTGGCACCCGCTCAAGCAAATCGATGAATAACGGGATTCAAGTGATCAAGTGATCATCTTTCTACAAGTACATCAATGGAGAACTCTTGTTCCTGTACAAGAAAAAAAAGGAGGAGTCCTATTATAGTGCTAAGACACCTGCCTAGTACATAGCTGACCCAGATTTGATATCACACACCATATTTGGGCCCCCAAGACTGCCACAAGTGATCTCAGAGTCAAGCCATAGAGGGGGTGTAGGCAAAAGAGGGAAAAAAATCAATAACTGTCACAACAAAAGCTATGTCTTCCTTATATCACAGGCCACGAGGTTGTTTCTGTTTGGGTTCATTTTGTTCAGGTGTCACTCAAGGACTCAGGCTTTCTTTTGTTTTTCTGTCGCTTGGGGGTTTTTGTGGGGGGATGCAGTAGAGGGTTTGGGGGGCAATGGTGAGCTGCTTACCCAGGATGCTCAGCGACCTATGCAGTGTCAGGATTAGAATCAGAATTGACCATATGCAAGGCAAGAGCATTGCCCCTGTACTATCTCTCTAGCCCTTGTTCATCTTCAATAAGTGACTTCCAAGTTTTACCTGAGAATCTAAGTTTTTCCTGGGAACCCATTCCTGAGTTACAAAGTTAAGACTATCCCCCTGAGAGGAACGTGTACTGGTTGTGCTTAGAAGATATGTAGTAGTACTTTTGCCCCGTGTCTGTTGCCAGAGGGAGGTGTATTGGTCACACTTCGCTGCAAAGAAAGCAGGGAAATATAGTCTAGTTCTGTGTTAGTGTGAAGAAAAACTGTAACTTAGCTCAATAGAGTTTCCTATTGGCACATGCAAATGCAAAAAGCACGAATTGGTAAAGAAGTTTATTATTGCCAGTAAGTAATGGACACAGGAAGACTAGCTTTTTAATACATTGACATCCTGAACTTGCTGATGAAGGAGAATTTCTAGGATTTGAGGATTTTGAATGCTTGAGAAGGAAGAGGATTAGGTAATTTGTTCCTGAGTGGTTAAGCTTGTTCTGCACCTGTATGAGTGTCAGACCATCTGCTCCCATGTTAAGAAAATGGTGGATAAATTCCTCCCAAGGCAGAGCTACTATTTGAGGTCTCAGTCACTAAATGTCAGCTCCTTTGGCTTTTGCATATGCTGTATGTGAAGGCTTTTGATCCTCTTGGAAATTTGATCCTCTTGGAAATTTGGCAGAAGCTTGTGGTTCTGGAAAATGAATTCTATCAGAAATATCTGAAACAATAGCTAGTTAGTCAAGTTATTCTAGAACCACAGGAACAAATTGCAGTGTGTGATGATGGACACATCATAGATCTGCATATAAATAGCCATTTTAGTCTCATTCTCCCGTTCCCTTACCCAGAGGCAACCATGAAACAATAAAAATTCCATCTACCACTGCAACACCCATCTCAAAGTTCTGCATGCACAGTTTATGCCATCTGTCCTGATGAGGTTCTTTGTGACTCAGCAGTCTTCGAATTCAAAAGACTATGTTACTCCATACCTCATACCAACACATCCACTCCATGGTAGAACAGGAAGTGGATACTCCATGGAACAGTGGTATAATGAGGACACACATCAAAAGCTGATATCTGGCAACTGTACAAGATGCCTGCAATTCTGGGGTGTCCTGCCCTGCCAGGGAAGGTCGATCCTTGGGCTGACTGCAATTTTGCAGTTTGGGAATTCTCTTATCCATCATTTCTAGACAGACTCTGGTTCTGAGAAATATGTTATTGTCCATATTCAAAGTGGTTGTTAGGGGAGAAATTTCTCTTTGGGAATTACAATTTTTATGTAATGTCACAAATTGGCAGAGCAGTGGGAGGGGCATCATGCCGAAAGCTGAAGAGTGCTTTCTGTTTTTGAGAGTGCTTTTTCAGTTTCAAGTCTGTGTTTTCTTACCGGCAACCATCCTGACTGGTATGTTTGCTTTTATTTAGTTCTATATCTCAGTTACCATACCCATAGTGTCTTTCCTAGACATAATTTTAAACTAATATATTTCCTTATCACCACCTACCCACACACATGAACTGACATGCTTCTGTCATCTCAGGGAAGCCTTTCTTGACTTGCTTTGCTTTTTATTTTTGTTTGGGAGCCACAATCATTGGCGATCAGGGCCTACTTCTGATTATGTTCTCAGAAATAATTCCTGGTGGTGCTCAGAGATTCATATGTGGTTCAGGGAATCATTCCTGTGTTGACCATGAGCAAAGCAAGTGCCCTACAGCTACTTCATCTCTCTCTGGCTTTAGCCTTGCTTGAAACTATGGAGGACTAATATATTGATGAAAAGGCTCTGCCTGTTAGTTGCTGTTTGTGCAACAATTATACAATAAAACCCAGTCCTGTTGCAAACACCTTTTCATGCTTATCTCTTAACATTTAAGGACCAGAAACCAGCAGCTTTCCCAGCAATTGGATCTCCACATTTCTGGACCTTCTAATTCCTGTTATCTTGCTTATAAACTGGTTGACTTCATCCAGAGGTTCTTCCCCTTTTTCTTGTAGCCAAATGACTATAACAAACTGTACCACCATATCCATGTTAGAATGCACCACTCAGTGGTGTTCAGTGCATTCACACTGTTGTGCAATCATCATTACCATACATTCCCAAACTTATTTTATTCTTCCCCAACTGAAACTATCTAACCATTACATAATAGCTCTTCTCAGTCCCTAGGGAGTGGCATTTCTTTTATCTGTGAATTTGACTATTCTGAATACCTCATAAATGTAGAATCATAACATCTTTCTACTTTCGTGTCTGACTTATTTCACTTACAATAATAACTCCAAGTTTAAGCATGTCATGGTATTATAGGAGGTTGGGACCACCTCTTGGTTAACGTGGGCATGTCTGATTATCACAATGGCAACTAGAGTTCTTTAGTGTTAAAGTTCTTTTTTTTTATTTGTTGTTTTTATTTGGGAATCACATCCAGCGATGCTCAAGATTTGCTCCTGCCTCTGTGCTGAGGGCTAACTCCTGACAATGGTCAGGGAACCACATGGGGCCCAAACATGAGTCAGCCACGTGCAAAGAAAGTGTCCTGCCCATTGTACTATCTCTTCAGCCCCTACAGCTCTTTGTATGTAACAGCTCAAGTTGGTATATGGCCTATCTTTGTTGTCTGACACAGAAACCTCTGTTTGGGTAGCATCTCTTCCTTCACAAACACACACACACACACACACACACACACACACATACATATCACCAACCTTTCGCTTCTGCCTCTCCATTATACAGTGACAAGGGCTTATATACATCCTGTCTCTCCTCCCTTTGCTTATTTCTGCCACCTGATTGGCTACCCAGCAATCTAATGATATGTGCCCAATCAGAGAGAGTATAGACTAACTGAAATTCCCAAGTAAACTAACTCTTACTCTTTTCCCACAGTGGCTTGAGATTTCTGCCCCTTGACTATTTCTACTACTTGTTGTTTGGAAGTGGGAGATGTACTTTGTTGTGTTCAAGGCCTCCTCTTGACTTTGTTCAGGGGTCACTCTTGGCAGTGCTCAAGAGACCCAATAAGGGGCCAGGGATGAATCTGGGCTGGTTTCATGCAAGACAAGTGCCTTACATTCTATATTATTTCTCTGGCCCTTTCCTCTGGTGTTTCAGTGGTTTATGGGACTGGTGAACTAGATGATACATGAGGAATTTACTGGGTTATCTAGTCCCTCCTTCCTCATTTCTCTGTAATCAAAATATAGCAGCAAATATTCTGTGCACATTGACACATGAAGTGGTCAGCACAAAATCCATTCAAGTTATTATAGAATGTCTTCTAAGAAGCAGCAAAAATCACAGGTGGCCCAAATAAATGTAAGAATGTAACATATAGTAAGTGCCTGAAAGGAACTGTTTCAGCCCTGAATAGCATACAAGTTTGGTGCTCATTTACATCTCAGCCAAACACTTGTGCCCAGTTCTTCTCTATATAGCAAGACTCAGGCAGCTGCCTTTAACACTCTGACACTGTGAACACATGATTGCCAAGGTTACCCTGATGATTTTTCTTGGTTTTTGTCTTTATTTGAGGAAAATGATCATGGAGGATCCCCATATTAGTTCTTATATTCTGCACCTGAAACAAGTACATGCCATTTCCATTGACTACCCATTGACTAGAAGTCACATGACTATACCAAACTGAAGGGAGAATAGGAGAGGTGGGGGGGGATAGGCATTGGTAAATGCGTAGACATCTCTAACATAGATAGTAAACCTATATATATATTTTAAGTGATGAAATTTTATTTTATTTTATTTTTATAAGTATTTTATTATACCACCGTGAGATACACAATTACAAAGATGCACCCATCCCTCCACCAGTGCCCATCTCCCACCACCAATGTCCTCGGTTCCCCCCCCCCCCCCCAGCCCGCCTCCATGGCAGGTTCTTTATTTCTTTCCTTTCTCTCTATCTCTTTCTCTTTTCCTTCCGTTCCAGATTGCGGATTACAGAACATATATTCAAGAGTTGTCATGTGTACCTTTTTGCCTGTATTTAATGCTCAGTTCAAGGTTGGTATTAGTACTTTCGACAATTGTTAGCACACTGTTCCATTTTCTGTCTTACCTAGCCTATGATTCCCACACATTTGTGATAATTTCCACCTTTGACAAAACCTCCTGATACATATTTCACTTGACCTTGGATATTGGTATCATAATATAGACATATATATTTATGTTATGCAAATAAAAGCAGTCATTCTATATCTGTCTCTCTCCTTCTGGCTAATTTCACTCAACATGATCTTCTCCATGTCCATCCATTTATAGGCAAATTTCATAAATTCAATTTTTTAACAGCTGCATAGTATTTCATTGTGAAGATGTTCCAAAAGTTCTTTATCCAGTCATCGATTTTCGGGCACTCTGGTGCTTCCAGATTCTGGCTATTGTGAATAATGCTGTTATGAACATAAAAGTAGGGATGCTGTTTCTGCTGCGTATTTTTGGCTTCCCAGAGTATATTCCCAGGAGTGGTATGGCTGGGTCAAATGGGAGTTCAATTTCTAGTCTTTGGAGGAATGTCCATATTGTTTTCCAGAGAGGCTGTACCAGCCGGCATTCCCACCAACAATGGATGAGTGTCCGTTTTCCCCACATCCATGCCAGCACTTGTTGTTGTTGCTCTTTTGGATATGTGCCAGTCTCTGTGGTGTAAAATGATATCTCATTGTTGTTTTGAATTGCATCTTCATGATGATTAGTGATGATGAGCATTTTATCATATGTTTTTTTGGCCATTAGAATTTCTTCCTTGTTGAAGTTTCTGTTCATTTCTTCTCCCCATTTTTGATGGGATTGTATGCTTTCTTCTTGTGTAGTTTACCAGTGCCTGATATATCCTGGATATTAACCCCTTATTAGATGGGTATTGGGTGAATATTCTTTCCCATTCTGTGGACTGCCTTTGTATCTTAGTCACTGTTTCTTTTGAGACGCAGAAGCTCTTTAGTTTCATATAGTCCCATATGTTTATCTTTTCTTCTAGTTGCTTTGTTAGTGATGTTCCACCTTTGAAGATGCCATTAGCTTCAATGTCGTAGAGGGTTTTTCCTAT
>JAJIBD010010836.1:0-83818 GCA_021461705.1 Cryptotis parvus | reverse complement strand
CCCAAACATTAACATCTTTGTAACTGTATACCTCACGGTGGTGTAATAAAATATTTTTAAAAAAGAAATGCTACTTATGAGGGAAATGCAATCAAATGAGAGATCTCACACCACTGAGGCTAGAACACATCAAAATAAGATGTGGAGAAAAAGGGACCGTCTCATCCCATTTTTGCTGATGGAAATATCAACAGTTCTTTTTTTTTTTGAGAAGAAATATGTACACCCCTACCCTCCAGAAAACTAGGAATTGACCTTCTATATAACTCAGCATTTCCAGTTTTTGCATATACACAAAGACCCACACACTCTATCCAGAAAAGGCATTTGCACTGCTATGTCCATTGCAGCACTATTCACCATTACCAAAACCTGGAAACAACCCAAGTGCCCCCAAATAGATGATTGAACGAAGAAACTAGGGTAGCATATACAGTGGAATACTACTCAACTTTATGACAAAATCATGCAATTTGCTGCTCTGCCAATGGATCTGGTGAGTATCACACTGAGTGAAGTCAGTCAGAAAGATAGGTATAAAATGATCTTTCATATGTGGGAAATAAAGAAACATAGTAGCAAAATCAATGCTAAAGGCAGTAGAAATAGAGAGCTGGATTTCAGTAGGAAGGGGGGGTCGTGGTGGTGGTTATAGTGGACACCAGAATGATGTAGGAAGAAAAGACTGTTGGAGAGTATAGTGGTGGACGATATTATGTATCAAATCCTATCAATAACTATTTTAATAATAATAACTGTCAATAACTATAAACCATGATGCCTAAAATAAAATTTATAAATAAAAATAAATAAAAGGCATTAAGCATATTAATCAAAACAGTGACTTTAATTTTGAAGATGTACCAAGCAATCCACTAACTCTAAAGTGAATAAAAGCCTATCTGAAGCTCAACAAATCTGCTACCTTAACCTATGCTGAAGTTCATTATCTATATACTTTTCTTTCATTCTGATAATCAAAATCTTATACACTGAATAACTAACCTCATGTGAGAATGAAATAAAATTGTCTATCATTAATTCCTTAACATAATGCAACAAACTACAAAGCACATTCCCTTCACCCACTGTTATCAATATATATTATTGCATCTGATCTATATTTATGGCATTAGATGATTTAAAACCTCATTTAAGATTATTTTTCACAAAGAGTAGAGGAAAACTATATATAGTTATTCTATAGCACCAAACTTATTTCCAACACAATTTACTTTATCTTCTTACTATTTAATTTAACATTATTACTTACTAATATAAGGCTATAAGCATTCAGTGACTTAATACAATGACTGCTGAAGATATTTGTTAGATAGCTTATCATTTTAAAATTGAAAATAGAGACCCTGTAATAAAAGGTGTTCTATTTACTGTATGAGAATAGTGCTTTATGTATTGTGATTATGTGAAAACAGTAATGATTTTAGATTTACTTTAGGAGAGCTATTACTCCTGGCCTAGATGAATCTACAGTACAATCTTTATCAGGTTAAATAAGCCCCATTTATTACCCAGGGAAAAATAACATAAAACCCTACTCAGTGTTAGTTAATTGTGCTTTGTTCTAATTTCATAATTCAAAAGATATGTTCACAAATAAAGAACAATAATGGGGGCACAGAGGAAGTTCAAAGGGCTGGTCACATTCTTTGCATGTGGAAGACCTGGTTTTGATATTCAGCACCATGCAGTCTCCTGAATACCACCAGGAGTGAGCTCCAAGCCAAAAGCAGCCTCTGAGAACTGCCAAGTATGATCCATGAACAAAACCAGAGAAAAAATAAGTAAATAATAAAAAGAATAAAGAAAGAAACTATACTCGCCAATTTAAAGGAAAAGTATATAAATTCTGAATAGTAAAAAGAATTGGGAATGATTTATATAAAAGAACAATTACTTCAATGAGAAGCTTTAAGTAAAAATATACATATTAAATGTAAACTTAGAATAATGTAAGGTGGTATCTGGACGGCAAAACAGGAAGCAATTTGAAAGTATTGCCAGGACCTCACAACAGAAACCAGACTACCAGGGGTAACTTCTAAGCACTGAACTAGATTCAGCCCCTGGCCACCTCTAGGTATCAAAACACAAAGCAAAAATACATATTGTAGAGTTGTGACAGATAAAGATTGTGGAGGTTTTAAACTCCATCCTTACAACAGTAATCTGCAGAAATATAAAAACTGATTCTTTTTCTTGGACCCCTCTGGGAACAGATATTACAGACGAAGCAACTTAAAATTCAGGCAAATACAAAAAAGTACAGCAATCACATTTGATGCAGAGGCTGCAGGAGCCATGTAATGTAGGAAAATCTATAGAGTAATTTAAATAAATTTCTGGAGATTGAGTGTTAATTAGCTAGAGTTAGAAACTCTTCAATCTATGGGTTTAGGAGATCCTAACAAACTTTGTGGGTTTCCATTGAAGTACTACACTAGGTCCTGGTGCTGAGAATATGATAGAGACTCCCTTGGCCAGAGAGTCCTAGCATAGGAAGAGGGGAAAATAACCATTCTAAAACATACCAAGATTCTTCTTCATAATGAAGGCCTGCTCCTCCAAAGTAAGACTTTCATAGAGCTATAGTTCTGAAATTGTATCCATCAAGAAAAAGTAGGTCCTCTATATTCCAGTCCCCTCATGTCTCCTACCTCACCTAGTAAGAGAACAAAACAGTAGTCTACAAAAGTAAGAATTCCTGGAATAGATAGAAAATAGTTCATCCATGAAAGTGCCGCAGAGGCAGGTTGGGGTTGGTAGATAAGCTGGGGATAATAGTGGAGGGTAGTGGACACTGGTGAAGGGATTGGTGTTGAAATATTGTACTCCTGAGTCTCAAATCATATCTTTGTAACTTTGTAATTCACAGTGACTCAGTTGAAAAAAAAAATTTTTAAACAGGAATAGTGAAAGGAGAGGTAAGAATCTACATTACTATACTTTTGGACACAACTCTAAAATAAGTCCACTAAAAGACTGAGATTTAACAAAAAGCTTTTAGAGGCAATGTTTCTCTTTCATATCTTACACCATTATATCAACAGGACTCCTGTATGATGAAGACAGTATAGCTGTCCTACTGTGAGACATTGACTTTTTCCCAACAGTATACTAGGAAGCTCAAAATCAAAGGAGACTAAGATAGTAACAATCAAAGAATTAAAGCCTGTTGTTATCTATAGATTCACCAAATATTAAACAACTCAACTACTAGTCATAATAATACAAATCCTCATGCTAGATCTATATTAACCCACTTCTGTTATATGAAACATGTCTTTTAACAAAATATTTAAAAGTTATGTCAAATAGATTCCTATGCCAAGGAACCTAGTTCTAATGAACTAAATTAACACAAGGTTAGGACTTAACACTGAGTATAGCTGGGTGTGACCCCCTACAACACAAACAACAAAAAAATAATCAATTTGGTCAAGGGATTGGAAAGATTGCATTTTAAATAAACTCTCATTTCTATAAATTGTCAGTAACTGTTAATCATGACTCCTTAGTATATTTTTATTGCAAAAACAAAAAACAAGCAAAAAGAATTAGAGACTTCTAAGCTAGAAGCTATCAAAGATCTTTATAACAAGGGCTCGTCGCATCCTTTCTTACTTTTGCTAAAGTCAGGGGCGTGAAGCTGTCTGATAAAAAAAGTCAAATGCCTTAGACAATCCAAAGACTGAGTGCAGAGATTAAGGTGCATGCCTGACATGTAGCCAATGTGGGTTCAATCCCCAGAAACATATTGGTTCCCAGTAGGCCTCCAAGAATCTCCAGGGTGACCTGAGTAATCCCTGGCACCACAGGACCCAGAATTCTGCCACCCTAGGGTCCTTGAATGGAATCCTTACCATTGACCAAAAATCAATGGTGAAGTCCTTGACTTCATAAGTGCCACTTTGGAGCCACCAGCAATCCCCCAAAATGTTATTGAAGCCTTTTCATAACATATTTTATCTGAGGATTTCTGTCACCTTCATTATTAATCTGGTAAAAATTACTGAGTATATTAGGATGTATTTTTCAATTCAAAGTGCATTACAAATTTTCTAAAGGGGGTATAGACTTTGTCCCCCATCTTATGTATTCCTTTATTCTTGTTGAAACGGCAGGCCTACATGTCTATGAGGGAATGGAGGCCCATGTCAAGCTGTGTGACATGCTTGAACGAAAAAATAAAGGAATAGTCCCAGGGACTCTGCAGTCGTGGCAGAGATGTTCACTGCTTAGCAACCCAGTTGGATGTCAAGAGTTATGCCAAATACAAATACTGAGTTGTACCATTGAAAATCAAAAAAAGTCTTCACTATAATTCTTTTAAAATTTTTAACAAAAATCTTAATTAATTGTCCCATGTATTTGTTTATTTAAGTGATAAAATAGCTTTATGACAAAAACTGAAGAGGCAATTAGGAATTAGCTGGTCACATACACTAAAAGGGACCACAAATTAGGCTGCTCCCAGAAGCGGGAATCACTGGGAATTCGCCAGATGGAGTCAGGGTTCAGCCACTCCCCCTCCATTTTGTCGAGCCTGGTGGACCCGCCCAGGAGCTGCCAGGGAACCAGTATGCAGAGCCATGGCGGCTGGGGAGGCTGGAGCCGGCTTGCGCCGAGCCCAGCTGACGATGGGATCCCGAGGAGGGCAGATGGGTTTTGGGTGTTGGCCCATCGCCTCTGGGGGGGTCCCAGAAGCAGCCGGATGAAACTCGCCCATCACACTAGCCACCATCTTTGCTGTCCGGACGCTGAGAAACTGCCTCACGACCAGATCAACAGAGCAAAACCAGTTCGAGCCCAGATAGCGTGGCCGCAAGCGGCCGCGGTCCACTAAAAATAGTGAAACAGTAATGTCTTTTAATGCACTGTATTCCACGAAGAGCAGGAAAGTTTATCGGGAAGGAGATATAAAGACAAAAGAAATGACATACAGAATCTGCCAAGTAGTTGAGGTGCGGGAGGGGGAGGGAGGTGGGGACATTGGTGATGGTAGATGGGTTTGGGTGGAGGGATGGGTGTTGGAACACTGTAGAACCAAAACTCTACATGAGCATCTTTCAATTGTATGTCTAAAATGGTGTAATAATATTTGGGGGAAAATAATAAAATTAAATAAAAAAGGGACCACAAATATAAAACTTTGCAGAAAAAAACTCATAACTTCTGGAAGATAACCATATACATTTCTGGTTCATTTGCAAGGGCATTTCCATTATTGTTATTCAATATCATAAAGTGAATGATGAAAGCACACTAAAATAATCCTATATTACTTGATATTCTCATTTATCTGTGGTAATATAATAACTGGAGTAAGAAATGTAATGAGTAAATAGAGGAATGTCTAGATCACCCTTAACAAAAAAGTATCAGGAGGATAAGGACAGAGAAGTAAATAAATCAAGGGTAAAGAAGATGAGAAAGGAAAGTAACGGGGTTAAACGCATCAAAGGGGACTCATTTATACACTGTAGTTGGGAAGTGATATAGCTATATTTCTAAAACACAGACCTCAAAACACTGAAGACATGAGATGGAAACAAACCAGCAAGGAAAGGAGAGGGCTTCTGGTGGAAGAATAGGAACATTGGTTAAGGGAAATTGACACTGGTAGTGGGATATGTGTTGAAATATTACATGCCTAACACTCAACTATCAATAACTTTGTAAACCTCCATTCTCTAATTAAAATATAAAATAAAAAAGTAATTAACTTCTTAGACTATGATCGCACACTTAGCACTGGCAATATATTTCCTATTCCATATTTAGGACCTTTGCAGAAATTTTTATAGGACTTTGAATTAAGTCTGTAGGGTACAAAATATAAAGTACCACTTGGTGACCAAAGTATATGTTTAGTTTTTGTCAAAATAAAAATTATGTTTCATAAGGAATTATTGCTGGGATGATATACTTTACCAGCTTATACATAGTTGTAAACCACAATTAATTAATAGCTTCTAGCTTAGAAGTCTCTAATTCTTTTTTGTTTGATTTTGTTTTTGAGATAAAAAATTTACTAAGGAGTCATGATTAACAGTTACTGACAATTTATATTTATAGCAATGAGATTTATTTAAAATGCAAATACATATACATATGTATATATATGGAGAGAGAGAGAGAGGGAGAGAGAGAGAGAGGCCCCAGAAAAGTAGTTCAAAGGCTAAATTGACTGCCTTGCTTGAGGAGAGGCTGAGTGGGTTTTATCCTTAACATAGTTGTAAACCATAGTTAATGTGTGTTTGTGTGTGTGTATCACTATCACTATCTATCTTCCCATTCATCATCTATTTGCTAGAGCAGGCACCAGTGATATCTCCATATGTCCAGTCTCATGCCAGTAGAACCCAAAGGCATCCGCTTGCTCCAGGAACATAAAGAGCCTCAAACCACTATATTAGGTCATGAGAATGACCTAATATAAATGTCACTGGCATTTGGCATATCAAATACGACACGAACAGCTTGCCAGGCTTGCCGTGCGGGTGGCATACTCTTGTAGTCACCTCTGAATAAAGCATTTATTGATGAGCCGATCTGTGATAGTCTGGTCTGCTGGGTGGAGTTGTGATGAGAGGGAACTCCGGATGTGGAAGATGGAGGCCCCCCGGTGAGTCAGGGGGTCATCTGGCTTGTTGTGAGGCTCTGCTGGGGTAGCAGGCCAGGGCTACAACCCGCCATGCCTCCCGGGGTGCCTCATGAGTGGCTGGGCACAGGGAGAGTAAGTAGCAGTTCTGACCCATGTCTGAGAGTCTCTGGTTCAGTATACCTGGGCCGGATTGTAAAAAAAATCTGCTGCAGGGTGGGTGTGGATGATCTGGGCTGTGATAGACTGGTTTGCTGGGTGGAGTTGTGGCGAGAAAGAAGTCCGGTTGTAGAAAATTGCTGCCCCCGTGGAGTCGGGGATGGGGGTCGTCTGGCTTGTTGTGAGGCTCTGCTGGGGTGGCAGGCCAGGGATAGAACCCACCATGCCTCCCGGGTGCCTCATGAGCTGCAAGGCACAGGGGTGAGCAAGTAGCAGCTCTGCCCCATGTCTGAGAGTCTCTGGTTCAATATACTTGGGCCGGATTGAAAAAAAAATGAACTGCTGCAGGGTGGGTATCGATGATCCTGGATGTGATAGTCTGGTCTGCTGGGTGGAGTTGTGACAAGAGGGAAGTCCGATGTGGAAATGGCAGCCCCCCATGGAGTCGGGGGTTGTCTGGCTTGTTGTGAGGCTCTGCTGGGGTGGCAGGCCAGGGCTAGAACCCGCCATACCTCCCGGGTGCCTCATGGGCAGTGTTGGAGGACAGGTTTAGCTTCTCCGGGAGCTTTGTTGTTTTGCCCACTCCCAGCTTAATCTACTTAAGTTCATTCTAATGAGACCTCTCTTCCTTGTAAACACTGCTAGAGGGTGTGGCAGTTACAGAAGTCACCTTGATTGAATAACTTCTGACTTATACATCTACTAAGACTTCTATGTTTTCTAGAATGGGCACAGCTCCTCTTTATACCCACTGCACTCAGCATGGGACAGTTAGAATTTACCAGGAGACTACCACCCTGGCTTCGTTGAGACTATAGGAAGACTATAGGAAGGATCATACTAGTTTGCTCTAAGCAGGCGAGTGTGACCCTTTCAGTACACGAGAACAAGATACTCAGAATCACCCCTGGTACAGATAATAATAAGGACCTTGTGGGTACCATCTAGATTACATGAAGCTCATGAAATTAAGATGTATTACTTTATACCAGCCCCCTCTCTCTCCAGTGTTTTACATAAGAGATAATCTCAGAAGAAGAGATTAGTCCTTGGTGTAACCTTTGTTTATACCTGCAATAGGCTGTGGCACTGCTCTTCTACACTCTGTTTTGGGTTCTTTGTTGACATGACCCTCCCTGTCACAAATCGGATTACTTTGGTGTATATAAGGGGACTGACTTGAGGCCCCTTGGCCTTTTCGCTTTCGGCTTTTGGCTCCTGAGGCTTTTGGCTTTTGACTTTTTGCTCTTTGGCCTTTTGCTCCTTCTTCTGGGTAGGACTCATCTCGGGTGAGATCCTCTCTCTTTGGTGGGACACTTAGACTCTTTGGTATGATCAAAGTTCGGACTAGAGCTAGAGTTTGTTCATTATATTGGAGTACTGTGGAAGAGCTTTTGTACTATTAAAAGCTTTTTTGGAATTGTGCAGGACTTGTGAGATTTTATCTGCTCTCCTGGCGTCCTTGGAGGTAGAAGAAAACTTCTGTTGACACTGTCAGGGACCCCAGCGGCCCCCTACACCCAGGGTCATTCAGAGATACCTGAAACAAGATCTGTGCCTCTTAAGTGATTTGAACTCTGGGATTTTTTTTTTTTAAAGTGAGGGCAAGAGCAATAGTATAACAGGTAAGGAATTTGTCTTGCATGCAGCATGCAAGTGGGTTCTATCCCTAGTTTACCATAATGTTACTTGAGCATGCCAGGAGTAAGCCCTGAGCATGCCAGGAGTGATCGTTGAGTGCAGAGCTAGTAATTAAGACCTGAGCACTGCCAGGTATGGTCGTTACCACTCCTCCCCTGTTGTAGGACAGGTTTAGCTATTCTGGGAGCTTTGTTGTTTTGCTCACTCCCAGCTTAATCTACTTAAATCAAGGTTCATTCTAATGAGATTTCTCTTCTATGTAAACACTGCTAGAGAGTGTGGCAGTTACAGAAGTCACCTTGATTGAACAACTTCTGACTTATACATCTACTAAGACTTCTATGTTTTCTAGATTGGGCACAGCTCCTCTTTATACACACTGCACCCAGCATGGGACAGTTAGAATTTACCAGGAGACTACCACCCTGGCTACGCTAAGACTATAGGAAGACTATAGGAAGGATCATACTAGTTTGCTCTAAGCAGGCGAGAGTGACCCTTTCAGTACAAGAACAAGATACTCAGAATCACCCTGGTGCAGACAATAATAAGGACCTTGTGGGTACCATATAGATTACATGAATCTCATGAAGTTAAGATGTATTACTTTACATCAGCCCTCTCTCTCCAGTGTTTAACATAAGAGATAATCTCCTTAGTCCTTGGCATAACCTTTGTTTATACCTGCAATAGGGTGTGGCACTACACTCTATTTAGGGTTCTTTGTTGACATGACAACCCCCCAATCGGATTACTTGGGTGTATATAAAAGGGCTGACTTGAGGCCCCTTCACCCTTTGCCTTTTGGTTCCTCAGCCTTCAGCTTTTGGCTCCTAAGGCTTTTGGCTTTTGGCTTTTTGCTCTTTGGCCTTTTGCTCCTTCTTCTGGGTAGGACTCAGCTCGGGTGAGATCCTCTCTCTTTGGTGGGAGACTTAGGCTCTTTTGTATGGTCTAAGTTTGGACCAGAGCTAAAGTTTGTTCATTATATTGGAGTGCTGTGGAAGAGCTTTTGTACTATTAAAAGCCATTTTTGGAACTGCACCAGACTCGTGAGTTTTCATCTGTTCTCCCGCGCCCTCGGGAGGTAGAAGACAACCTCTGTCCCGACACTGTCGGGGACCCTGGCGGCGTTCCCCGACACTCCCCACAAAATAGTAAAATTTCATTTTCATGTTTTAAGCTACTGGTAACTAAACTTGCTAGTCAGGACCCTACCACCCTCAAATCCCAGCCATCACCACTCTTTATTTCAATCAGGAACTACCAGAGTTGTCAGGTCATTACTCAGAGGTAGAGACTATAGGGCAAAATTTTGGCAGGGACAAATATCAGGAAGAGCCACAGTCCGAGAGACAGTATGTTGTTCTCCCGCTGGACTTCTGTCCCACCTACTGTCAGCAATATTGATTGGTTGTTTAATTCAGGTTTCTTTTTATCATTGCTATTGCCCTTTCCATCCTAATCACATGCACAGAAACGAAGGAGAGCTCCAATACTAAAGTTACCACACACACACACACACACACACACAACACAAATCACAAAATATAAAAGAAGCTAAATGTTACAAAATCATCAGAGAAAAGAAGACTCCAGGTGCTGGAGCTATAGCCCAGCCGGTAGGGCATTTGCGTTGCACATGGCCAACCCGGTTCAATCCCCAGCATCCCATATGGTCCCCAGAGCACTGCCAGGAGTAATTCCTGAGTGCAGAGCCAAGAGTAACCCCTGAGCATCGCCAGGTGTGACACTCAAAAAAGCAAAAAAAAAAAAAAAGACATCAGAGGGAAAATTTAAGATCATAACATCACTGTATCACTGTCTTCCCGTTCTTCATCGATTTGCTCTAGCGGGCCCCAGTGACATCTCCATATGTCCTGTCTCATGCACAGAGCCCAAGGGCATCTGCTTGCACCAGAAACATAAAGAGCCACAATCATAGCATATGAACATAGCATAGGGAGCACAATTATGAATGGACAACCATCATAAAAAAGTAATTAATGAAGATAGAGAATATCAATTATTCCCAAAGAAACAAGTCATAGCAAAATAGATTTAGTATTGAGTAAGAAGAATATCAGAAATCGAAAATAAAATCACAGCAGTTACAAAATGTAAGAAAGCTAGCAAGATGGTATTAAATTTTGCTGGTGGGAATTGTATGCATATAATACAATAATACTGAGCCTCTGAATTTTTTATTGGAAAGTAATAATTCCATAAAATTTTTATTTAAAATTTAATTTTAACATTGAAATAATTATTATTTATAAGACATAAATTTAGTGCCATAAAAATTGGGGATTTAATAATTTCTGGTTACAAATATAAAGAGAAGTCCAATATAACAAAGTTACAGTATATGTCTAAAACAGTACTGAGGAGAGATAACAGCAGTAATACATTAACCATAAAGAAAGATCTGGAGTAAGCAATCCAATTTTACTCCTAAAGAAATTCAGAAAAGAAGAATGTAAACTA
Organism: Cryptotis parvus; assembly: GCA_021461705.1. NCBI lineage: Eukaryota > Metazoa > Chordata > Mammalia > Eulipotyphla > Soricidae > Cryptotis > Cryptotis parvus. The sequence continues at coordinate 72,909 of JAJIBD010010836.1, read as the reverse complement.
AAAACTAGTAAAATATAGTAAATAAAACCAAAGTAGAAGTGAGATAATTAAAAAACAATAAAGAGAATCAATAAAATTAAATATTTTCTTTAAAATATAAAATAAAAGGACAATTTGTTTTCAACCTAAAAAGAAAAGACTCAGTAAAACCAAGCATAATAGAATATGGAATATCCTTCATTAGAAGATCTAGATGATGAATCAATCACTGAATCACTGTCTTCCCATTGTACATCTATTTGCTCGAGCGGGCACCAGCAACATCTCCATATGTCCTGTCATAAACAAGTGTAACCTAAGGGCATCTGCTTGCTCCAGGGACAGGAAGAGTCTCAAACCATTCTTTGGGTCATGGAACTGAGGTTCATAATAGTTACTAGTTTTTGGCATAATAAATAAAACATGAGTAGCTTGCCAGGCTCTGCAGTGTAGTCTGAAGATACTAAACCAAGACCATTAATTCTGCCGAAATTTCATATGATATTTATTTCTTTGAAGCTAGGTTGTCTTCCTAAATTAGTGTAAGAATAGACATTTTATCTAATTTTTAATAAGTACATTTACTTTCTTTTAGTCGACATGTTGGAATGTTCACATTTGTATAATTGATAAATGTATATATTTTTAGTTACTTTGAGAATAGTAAAATATATTCTATAGTGCTTTTGCATCTTTAATAACATAATTTTGCTATGAAGATTATATCATATACTTGTGGAGTCAAATATGGAAGTGAAAATGTGGAAAAAATTCTTCAAAGAGTATAACCTATGGTTCTTTTCATGCCAAAGTCAGAGATGCAGTATTAGTGAATAGCAGTTCTTTTTTGTTGAATTTTTTGTTCAACTTTTTGTTCAGCAGTTAGTTTGCTTTTGTTTTGGATAAAATTGGTATGAATGTCTTGAGTAATAAGATTTAGAATATTTAAATTGTGGTGATGTGGTGATAAAATAAAATGTGGTGATATAATCTAATTGTTCACATATTAAACATAACTGACTCACAATAGATATGTGTTTTCTTTTTTTTTTAAGCATTTTATTATACCACCGTGAGTTATACAAATAAAAAGATATACAATTAAAAAGTTCATGTTTGGGTTTTGGTCATACAGTGTTCCAGCACCCGTCCCTCCACCAGTGCCCATCTCCCACCAACAACATCCCCGGTTCCCTCCCCTTCCCCAGCCCACCTCCATGGCAGGTTCTTTATTTCTTTCCCTTTCTCTCTCTTTCTCTTTTCCTTCCCTTCCAGACTATGGATTACAGAACATACATTAAAAGGTTGTCATGTGTATCCTTTTTGCCTCTATTTAATGCTCAGTTCTAGGTTGGCATTAGTACCCTCGACAATTATTAGCACACTGTTCCATTTTCTGTCTTACCTAACCTCTGACTCCCACACGTTTGGGATAATTTCCACCTTTGACAAGACCTCCTGATATATGTTTCAGTTGACCTTGGATATTGGTATCATAATATGTACATATATATTTATGCCATGCAAATAAATGCAGTCATTCTGTATCTGTCTCTCTCCTTCTGGCTAATTTCGCTCAACATAATCTTCTCCATGTCCATCCATTTATAGGCAAATTTTATAACTTCATTTTTCCTAACAGTTGCATAGTATTCAATTGTGTAGATGTACCAAAGCTTCTTTATCCAGTCATCGATTTTCAGGCACTCTGGTTGTTTCTTCATGAGTCAGTGTGATCATTTTAAATCAGCTGTTATATGTTATGTATCTATATAAAGACATTGGGGGCATTAGGATACAGTCAGTGTATATTGTACATTAATTAAATGTTATTGGATGCTCACTGTACCACATATTTTCACTAGATCTTTGTGAGATGTTCTTCTAAATGCTTGTTCATTACTTATTTTATTTTTCTGACAAATATATATAAAGTTCTAACTTCCTAAATAATACAAAGATGGCCATATACTTGAAAATGAGTTAACAAATAAAATATTGGAACTTCTCTGTGCTCTTTGTTCTTGTTAAAGTCATAGTTCTTGTTAATAATGCCCTATCACTTTACTCTTACCTCCACCTAGTATTTATGAAAGATAATTTCTAGTTACCAACTTGATTCCAGGTCCTATGTCAAAGGTTGAGGATACTGTAAAAAATTGACATAATCCATACTGTAAAATAGTCAGTACTATACTTTTTGTTTAGCAATAAATAATCTGAATTTTAAAATAACATTTATAAAGTTTAATGATTGGTAAAAAGTTTGTAAGAGAGGCAGTAGAAAGAGAAAGAATAGAAAAATGCAAAAAATTCTTTTGTTAACACAGTGATTCCAGAGAAAAAGAAAAATGGTTGATATATTCTCTGTGCAATTCTCAGCAGATTTATTCTAACAGTTTTTTTTTAATGTGGAAAATAGAATAGGGCAAGAAATTGTGTTTTCTTCAGTTTTTTGAGAGTTGGAATCAGTAGAAAAATGGGATTTTCTTGAATAAGGATGAGATAGATTGAAATATGATGAATTATAGAAATGGCATTTCTTTTAAGTTACAGAAGATGATAGACTCTTTCTATAAATTGGGGGCAATGAAAATTTGTCTTGGAGATAGCATGTCACAATATATAGTGTTGTATACCAAATTGTAGAAAGAACTTAAGATAAAATGTAGTAAGACTTGTTGGAATAAATGAGAGTTCCAAGAATAGCAATCAGAATTAATCAATACACTCAATTGTTTTAATAAAGAAGATACCATCCATAATATATACAGGGGAATGAGACTAAACTGAATATTGGGCATAGTAAGAAATATGGCTGAGGAATAGACTTAAACATACTCATTCAAGAAAGTAATCTCTTGCCTCTTAAGTCAAGAGTATATAAAAAACATGGGGCAGGAGCAATAGTCCAGCAGTCTGGTAAAGTCAGGGGTAACCCCTGAGCATTGCCGGATGACCCAAAAATAAAAAAGAGTATATAAAAAACAGATTATAATTTGCTTCATTCTGCTTTCTATTAATTATTCTCTAAAATAATGATTAGTAAGAGAATTATTATCGATTATTGATAGCCTTCTCTACTGACCACTATTCTTCTGTCATTTGAGGTCAAGTTGACCACAAATTCTCTCATAAGGGTAAGCTCAATAATGAAAGATCTCCATATTCCATCGAGAAAGCTAGAGAATAGCATATATTTCAGACATAAAATATAAAATTCACTGGCTAATAAGGACTAAATATTCATTTCATAATATTTCCTTTCTAAACCAAGTGCTTGCCATTTAACAAGAGCATATTAGTCACAAAGCATAATAATTAAACATGAATTTTATATGTTAGTAACGATAATGTTTCAGTTCAGAAAGTTATTCTCAGCTCCTCCTACTCTCTATTCTATATAACTTTTTCTACTCTGGAGTATTTGACAGTTATGAGACATTTAACTCTGTGTGTGTGTGTGTGTGTGTGTGCGGCGCATGCACTTTTTGTGTGTAGAGTTATGCTATTGGCTTCTGGAGGATAGAGGCAGATAATAACTTCACTGTCTCACTGTCTTCCCGTTCATCATCGATTTGCTTGAGCGGGCACCAGTAACATCTCCATATGTCCTGTCTCATGCTAGTAGAGCCCAAGGGCATCTGCTCGCTCCAGGAATATAAAGAGCCTCAAACCATTACATCAGTTCATGGGAATGAGGTCTGATATAGAACTGACCCTTTCCTTTTCCCAACAAATATTTACTTGGCCCAATGTATCAATAGTACTGGAATTTAATGGCAGAGTTGTAAAATTAATTTTAAGGTTACCATCAAAGTGACTGATTTACTGTCAATGTTAAACATAAATATGAAGAATTTGGGTTTAGTTATTATTCTCTGTATATTGATACAGGTGTATGTAATCTTAGTCTTTAAAGCATGTTACATTTAGCTTATCTTAGCTGGCAGATTTGAAATGTATTACACTCTAGTTATCCAAATTATTAAACTGTTTTTTCCAAACTCAAGTTAGTAAATTATGTCTGAGCTGTAATTCAAACTCAAGTCTAACATGTTTGCTCATTATACTGGTGTCTTTCAGTCTAGGGGGGAAGATGTCAGGTTTTCCTTCTGCCATTATTCCTCTTCTGTCATATTCCTGCCTACCTCCATTTCTCATATCATTCAGAGAATTGTCTTTTCTCTTTTTTTTAAAGGTGTAATAAGTTATTTAGAAAACCAGTATCCAATTTGCGAGAGCACTCTTTGGTTAAAATAGTGAAGTGAGAAATAAAAGCCCTCTTTTGGTCTATTAATATAATAAACTAACAAAAACAATTCAACAAAGGCTTGAACAACACCAGTTACTATGTTATCAAGTGTGTAACTGTCATAGGTTGAATTAACATAAAAAATAACTTTTTTTCCTGTTTTAGTAATTATGGTTCCATGGTAGAGCCTAGCAAGCTACCCGTGGTTGATTCAATATGCAAAAAACAGTAACAATAATGGACCTCATTCCCAATGAATGGAGACGTTACTGGATGCCTGCTCAAGCAAATCGATGAACAACAGAAAGACAAGTGACAAGTGACAAGTAATTATGGTTAATAAATAATTTTAAATAAATTAACATATTTTAAGATATGTATTGAGATTCATATGATTTAGATATATAGACTGTTGCTTATAATATTTTAAAAGTTCTAATCTATGATACAATACTAAATTTTATGCCTGTTTAACAAGCAACATTAATATTAATTATTGACATTAATAGTCTCAGATGTGCTTGTAAAATATTAATCTCATACTTAATAGTATCCAGTTTGGGACATGGTTATATCAAAAAATTGCTTTGGAAACTATCCTTAAATTGGCATTTAAAAGATGCTTGTAATATCTGAGGCAATTTATGCTTGTGTGAAATACAAGTGAGGAATTTGCAACAATACCCTAGAATTTGGATTTTTGTGATAGGATTTTTCTAGGATTTTCTACAATTTTGTCATTACATACTTCATAATGTTTTAATGAAATTTAATGGGCAAAGGAAATCTATCATACATCTTAACATTTTCATTGTTTGTATTATATATAAATACATAGTTCAACTGTATATTAGACTTCAGAAATTTTGTCTTAAAAGTATATGGCAGGGACTAGAGAGAGAGAGAACAGAGAATAGGATGCTTGCATTGCACGTGGATGACCCAAGTTCAAACTTCCTATCATCCCAGTGGTTCCCTAGTATGACCAGGTTTGATCCCTGAATGCAGAGCTAGGAGTAATCCTGAGTATTGCCATATTTGATCAAACAGTAAAGAAAAAAGAAAGTATATAGCAAAGTAGCTTTCTACAGCAAAAAAATAAATTCAAAACCTTGAAAGAGGTAAAATTAGAAACACATATTTAAAAGGTGTAATTACTTGCTACATTGAAAAATAATGTCATAGTCAATAATTGATTGTGTGAGAGGCAGTGTTTGAGGTGGAATTGAATTAAACAAAAAGACAGTTTTACTATTAGATAGCAAGATGAGATAAAAAGGCAATTTCCATATGGAGTGTGTGTTATAGAGAGAACAAGTTTCTAAATCATTTATGGACATGTGTCTAGTATTGTTGGTCCTTTATTAGAAGGCTGACTGATTCCTCTAACCGCTATTATCAGTGAATTTAGTCAGATACACTCACTAGCAAAGAGAATATTAACTGAACTAGGAGCTAGGAGAATCACAGAGAAAGAAAATCCATTCCATTTTATCCATACTTAACATGTATTCCTACCAATATACACTCCTTGCTGGCAATTTTAATGAACAACCATTGAACAGGCTACACAATGTGGAAATTAATATCCACAAGACATATCATTAAAACTACTGGATTAGAAGAGCTTCCTTTGTGGTAAAGACATTTTAGTATAGAAATATTTTTATACTTAAGACCCAATATTAATAACATATCCTCAAAAATTATTGTCTTCAGTACATTTATTTATTTATTTATTTATTTATTTATCTATTTATTTATTTATTTATTTATTTGCATTTTGGGTCACACCCGGCAATACTCAGGGGTTTCTCCTTGCTCTGCACTCAGGAATAACTCCTGGCAGTACTCAGGGGACCATATGGGATGCTGGGGATCAAACCCGGCCTGGCATGGGCGGCGGCGTGCAAGACAAGCGCCCTACCCACTAGGCTATCGCTCCGGCCCCACTTTTATTTATACTATTCTTGAACATTCATCAAACTAGTATCTATTAACCATAAACAATAAATATAAGACTGTTGAAATCTTTACTTATTTTTAATTTTTCTGTTACCAGTGTCATTCACAGTCAGATGAGTGGGCCTATTTTCCATAGAATTCTACTTCCAAGAATATTACGTCTTCAATGTTATTAAACTTGTAGTACTACAGCGCCTTTATTTTTTGTTCAAAAAAATAGTCAAAATTGGAAACCTTCAGGTCATTCATGAAACAAAATGAACTCTGTTGCAAATTCAGTTTACAAAATACCATGACTCTTAACTGTAGGTAGTGTATTTTGTATTATTACTGGGATATTGTCTAAAATCTTAGTAAACGCTCCCTACATTCTCTTTGGTCACATTTGCTCTGATTATTCTGTGACAACCAATTGTATTAACAATTTCCTTCCCTCCTTACATTGTACAGACTTCACATAATTGCCTCTGGTTCCGATAATATGGAGGAACCTTCAGAAATTCAGTTCTCATTTATAAATATGTAATATAGAAGCACAAAGGGAGGTATTTATATATGATATACTTATATCATATATGTTTATATTTCAAAGATAATGATAAACCAAAGTAATAAGCCGATGTACATACTTATGGGATATATATACATATATATATACATATATTCAAATTTCAAATGTCAGTGTGTACTGCTAATCAATTTTGTCATACGGTTCCCATAAAATTTAGCTGATGATCTGGGAAAAGTTGGCAGTGGAAATATAGGCACAGTTTTCTAGGAATAACTGGTATGAGATGTAGTTTATAATAAATCTTCCTCTTGCCATTCCTTAGGCAGACAGTTCTGAGCATATTCTTTCACACCAGAAAGCCCATTTATGGTGAACAGACTCAATGAATTGACTATCTTTTCCCGTTTTAATCTCTTGTAGTCCTTCACTTTTGTTTTCTTAGATCTCTTCCCCTGTGTGTATCAGATTATATTTTGCTGAAATACATTCTAAGGCTACGAAAAAATAGTTTCTCTCAATGCTTCAATATCCTGGTCATTAACTTTACTTAAGTGAGTAGAATTTATTTCTTGCTTATTTTCATAGATTATGGAAAGACATCTAGAATCTTAGTTCCAATTTCACCATGTTTTCAGGTTATCACATTACCAAATAAAAAGATACAGGATGCTATGTTGGAAATGGTGAGGTAATAAAATTTCATATGGCTAAGAACCACTTTCATAAGTGGCTCATGAAAGGCTGGTGGAGACCTGGTGAAGAGTGTTAGATGTCTAAAGTTGTTCTTGTCTTGTGAAGGTAAATGACATCTGAGATTTCTGATAATTGGAGTTAAAGTAATTTTTTTTAAGCTAGCTTAAATAAAACACAAAAGCTATTTGGAGTGTTAGGGATTTTCTCCTGGAAAGAGTGCCCATCTGAAATAACAGCTGCAATTAGATTTGCTACCTGATTAAGTTTATGCCAATCAAATATCATTTCCAAGAGCTTCCTGTCTTCACAAGGCAGTCCAGTTAAATGGCAGTATGTTGGAAGTCTTCACTCCTGCTTTTTCTAAAGTCTTTGGTACTGATTGCCTCAGAGATAATGATAAACTGAAGTAATAAACCAAAATTGAGTTAATTATTTTGGTGGTGAGCCACGCTGGCTGGACTTGGAGCTGGGATTTGGGCTCCTGTACCCTTTCCTCTACCTCCATGCCAGCTACCCCGGAAGATAGACATGCCAGCCCCACAGCTCTGTTGGCGCATTGCCACTCTGTGGCTGCGTGACAGTCTTAGAAAGTACTAGGTGTTAGGATCAGGTCCTTCTCAGGATCTGTCACATAAGCAGGAAGCCAGAGCAACCCCCACACCATGAGGTCATTCATTTTCAACATCCAGACTCCTCAGCTCTTCAGAGCTTCACCCAAGAGAAAACCTGATCTTTCCCCTTTGAGTTTCATCAGGAAATGCTCAAGATAGAGCCTTCTACTGAGGGTATACCACCTACACGACAGAGCCTGGCAAGCTACCTGTGTTTTATTTGATATGCCAAAGAACCAGTAATAATTATGGACCTCATTCCCATGACCTGAAGGAATGGTTTGAAGCTTTTCCTTTTCCTGTAGCAAGCAGATGCCCTGGGATACTCTTGCTTGCAACAGGATGTATGGAGATATTACTGGTGCCTGCTCGAGAAAATTGATGAACAACAGGAAGACAAGTTATACAAGTGATTTTGGTGGTGAGGGAGGAGCTCAGAGACATTTCTCATCTCTAACATCATAGTACCTACTCTGTCAGTCGGTGCCACTTTCTAACTTTCTCTCTTTAATATAAATTCACAGAAACTAGGGATCTGAGAAAAGACAGGTCTGTGATCCCTTCGATCCCTCAGTGATATGGAAATAACTTAATCTCATTTTTACACAAAGCAGAATGTTTTACTCTAAATATTTCTTCAAATATGCTTCATCCACTCTATCTTCTGCTAAGAGTTGGACCCTACTGTACCCTAACTCCTGTTTATAGGTGTTTATGGTCTGAAAAAAAAGTATTGTAAAAAAATTTCCTCCTTCCTTATTGCAAAGTGTGGAGGTAGTGACTAGATGTATAACACTATAATATCCCCCTCCTAATACCATGAAATAAAAGCATGATACTTAGCCTCATATATATGTCAGCTTATAAGTTGCTACTTTTTTATATGACTTTCATAAATACACATAAGCCACTTAACTAATGTGTCCTGTCTCTGAGTATTAAGTATAGAGTTTTATCCTTTCTTTACAATTTTTTTACTATATATATAAGCTTAAAATACTCTGGTTTATTTGTTAGGCAAAACTAGGCAAGTCACTATGGCTAACATTATGATGTTAATGTTGCATTACCGTCATCAGACAGAATGCATTTTGTATGCAAACCACTTTGCTATAATTGACTTTGCATTCGTTTCAATTTGTGATTTCATAGTTCATATTTCAACAATTTGTTTATGGTTACATGCTAATAACTGCTGTGTTGCTACTGTAAATTATACTAAATATTACTACTTTTAAGAGTTAAGTAGGACAACTTAGCCTATCTCAGCCTATATTATTTTCATTTCCTTTGAAATTAAAAGCTTATTCTCACATCTACCAGTATAGTTGTCTTGCAATGACTTACCACTACAACATATTTCAAAGATTTTAAATTTATTCATATATAATGTATACACGGGGCAGAACTGCTACCAGCTCTTCCTGTCACCAGCTGACCATGAGGCGCCCAGGAGGGAGGGCAGGTTTTAGCCCTGGCCTGCCATCCCAGCAGAGCCTCGCAAGAAGCCAGAGGAACCCACATACCATGAGGGCTGCCATTTTCAATATCCCGACTACACAGCTCATCAGAGCTCCACCCAGCAGAAGAGCTGATCACAAGCCTTGCTCATCAGAGTCCCACCCTATAGCAGTCTATTTCAAGCCCAGGAATGCCTGATCCAGAGACTCAGATACATGAGATAGAGCTGCTCCTGGCTCTCCCTGTGCCCAGCTAATCATGAGGCGCCCAGGAGGGGGGCAGGGTCTAGCCCTAATCCGCCATCCCAGCAGAGCCTTGCAAGAAGCCAGAGGAACCCCCACACTATGAGGGCCACCATTTTCAACATCCGGATTCCACAGCTCATCAGAATTCCACCCAGCAGAATAGCTGATCTCTCCCCATCTCATTCATCGATAAATAAAAGAGAATCCCACCCACACGGCAGAGACTGGCAAGCTACCTGTGTCGGATATGATATGCCAAAACCCAGTAACAATTATAGACCTTATTCCCATGACTGAAGGAATGGTTTGAGTCTCTTCATGTCCCTGGAGTGAGCAGATGCCCTTAGGCTACACTAGCATGTGACGGGACATATGGAGATGTTACTGGTGCCCAATTGAGCAAATCGTTGAACAACGGAAAGACAGAGATACAAGTGATACAATGTATCCTTACTATGGTGGAGCACCGTTATATTTTTTGGGAAAGTTCTTGTTCCAATTTCAGTATAAATCAGGATTATTAATTTAAAATCATATTAATTTCACAATCATTTTAGATAACTTTTATTTTTCAGAGCTTTGAGTTCTTTTATCTCTAGTATAAAAAGGAATTTCTTGTATTACACACTTGCTTGGTTTAATCTATTATGAGTTGCATATTTTGTAAAGCAGTAGACTAAATTTATACTGTTTCAATTTGAGTCTGGAGATTATTACTCATGAAGTACTGCAAATTAGGTGCTTATCTTGCATCCCTCCTACTCAAGTTCAGCTCCCAGTACCACAATTGAATCTCTAGCCCTGCCAGAAGTTATCCCTGAGAGCAGAGCCAGGGTTAAGTTTTGAATACTGTCAGGTATGGTAAAAAATAAAAACACAATATAATAACAAAATAAAACCCAATTTCATTTACCTATAGTATATGGGATCCAAAACTTTTGTAAACATTATATACATATATATACACACATATGTATATATACATACATATGTGTATATATAAAGACTGGGCCCCTTGGGATGAACCCAGAGTTTGAGTCTGGATTAACTTTCCAAATTGAAAGTTATGGTAAAGCTGGTAAAGGATTTTGTAAGTAAAACTGGACAGCTCTATCTGCTAGGAGGCCAGGGAGTATTACAGCTTACTAAAGGTGAGTCAGATAGAATAAATTTTATTTACTTAAATCTGTGGACTTTCATTTGGAATGCCAAGGACAATAGAAGTGAGATCATTCGGGGCCAGAGAGATAGCCCAGCGGGTAGGGCGTTTGCCTTGCGTGGCGGCCCATGCCGGCCGGGTTAGATCCCTGGCATCCCATATGGTCCCCTGAGCAACGCCAGGAGTCATTCCTGAGTGCAGAGCCAGGAATAACCCCTGAGCATTGCCGGGTGTGACCCAAAAAAGAAAAAAAAAAAGAAGTGAGATCATTCTTCTTGGTATGGCTTTTTCTGGTGAAAGCGTTTTAAAAGTGCTCTACTTTTTGCACATTTATGAAAAAATCTTTGTGATTGGTGACATCTCCAGTTGAAAATGATTGATTTAAAGAATACAAAGCTTTCCATGATTCCTGATTCCAATTCTGGTGCCCTATTTATTTTTTTTGACATTTACATAAGAGATTTGCCAAAGCTGTAATTCAACTCAGGTTGTAAATTGTCAGAGAGTTGTATATTAACATTTTTGTGTGTGGAATTTTCAGCCTTGTGACTGAAATGATAAGAAATTTTTATTTAACACAAAGAAAATCCTTGCTTTTCTGACTTTGGTATGAGCAAAAAAATAGATTATCATTCTTTTTTTACCTTTTTGCCTCTCTTTTGTGTGGTGGTGATGGGTTTGGGGGTCATATCCCACCATGCTCAGGAATTAATCCTGTGCATTATTACAGGAGGTGCTCAGCAGACCATATGGGATGTTGGTGATCCAACCCAAGTAGGGAGTGAAGGCAAATGCCCTACCCGCTGTTATATCGCGCCAGCCCCAGTCTTTACCTTTTTTGTCTGTCTATCTGTTTCTAGGCTTCAGTAAACATTTAATATAACTGTCCAGAAGTAAGCAAACAAAAAGAATAATGACTGCAATTCCTTTCAGTATCTGTTGCGTACTACTAAAATGGCATTAACTCTGAATCAGTGTTTCTATTCGCAACAAATGAACTTCCCAATAATTTCTGAAAGGGTAATGACAAAATTAACGTCACAGAATATGAAAGTGGAACAATTTCCAATCACACTGTTGGTATTACATCAGCAAAGAAACTTCAACTGAGCATTGCACAATTATGTTAGCATGTTCAGTGATCCTCGGAACAGAGCACCATGCCTAAGCCTCACCATTCCTAAAACAGATTCCAGGACTTCCTTCTTCTTTTTATAATTTTTTAAAAAAATATATTTTATTATACCACTGTTAGATGTACAATTACAAGATGCTCATGTTTGAACTTTGGTTCTGCAGTGTTCCAACACCCATCCTTCCACTCCTGCCCATCTCCCATCACCAATGTCCCCACCTCCCTTCCCTTCCCCCAGCCTGCCTCCATGGCAGGTTCTTGATCTCCTTTCTCTCTCTCTCTCTCTCTCTCTCTCTCTCTCTCTCCTCTTCTTGCTTCCCTTTCTTACACATTGTAGATTGTAATATATTCTAGAACATGATTGGTTCCACTTAGTTTGATATACCCGGTCCGGACCACGAAAATGGTGCTATTATGGTGAGCGAGTCTCATCTGGCTACTTCCAAGGCCATACAGAGGTGATGGGCCCACTCCCAAACCCATCTTGTGTCCTGGGAACCTCATGGTCAGCTGAGCTAGGGGGAGAGCTGGATGGCAACTCTCCCCCCCATGCGTCTGAGTCTCTGCATCATGGCCGAGAGCCCTGAGGCAGTTCGTGGGTGGGGACACCAGGCCTCCGGAATGGATCAGAGAGGAAAAGGGGTACCCCAGCTCCATCTCCAGGAACACCTGGTGACTTCTGCCTCTGAGAGCTGCCTACCTGGGCTCAAACTCTGCTGCTCTGAGGGAGTCTTGAGATCAGAGTCTCTCTTGCTTGGGTTCTGATGAGCTGTGGGCTCAGGACCATGATAATGGCAGCTATTATAGTAAGCAAGTCTCATCCAGCTGCTTCTGAGGCCCTACAGAAGTGATGGGCCCACTCCCAAAACCTATCTTGCCTCCTAGGAACCTCATGGTTAACTGAGCTAGGGGAGAGCCGGATGGCAGTTCTCCCCGCGTGTCTGAGTCGCTCATTTTCATATCTGTATTTCTGTCTCTGTATTTCTCTCTCTCCTATACCTTGTGACTTGCCTTATGGTTTATGATGCAATTATTTACAGTATTGAGTTCTAGTGTGACATTATGGTTCCTCATTCCCTATCAACCTCCCCAGTTTGTTACAACTAGAATGATCATTAGGGTGTAGGGATGTGAAAGATGCTGGAAGGACCTGGTCCTAGCCTACTTTATTATCTACACCTCTTGCATGGCTGCACACTGTCACAGATGTGTCACAGATGAACCCCTTGTCCAGTTCATCTAGTTCCGGAGACTGCGATCCTGTAGCCACGTCCACTGGCATGGAGAGGGAGGAGCCCAAATCCCTGCTCCAATTCTGGTCAGTGTGGCTTTACCCTAGGAGCTACATTGGCCTCGGCCGGGGACTAGCGGATTCCTCAAAGACTCCATGGGTTGCTCCATGTGGGCCGGACAGCACAGCTGTGCATCTGATCTGTCCCTTGTCCAGTTCATCTCTATTGTTACTGTTTTTGGCATATCAAATACACCACGGTTAGCTTACCAGGCTCTGCCATGGTTCTAGATTCATTCCAGGGGATTCAGTCTTTTCCTATGTCAGATCATCCACCATCCAGGGCCCACAGGGCAGAGCACTGGGTGTGTAGATAAACCTATCTCCTGTGTGCCACCTGCCAATGCAGCTGGGCACCGCAGCCACACCTGCAACACCTTTAGGGGTAGGTGGCACGGACTTCCCTCCTCTAATGGACAATTCTAATGAACAATTAACAATATATATGAAAAATGGAAGTTTCATATATATATATATATATATATATAATATGTGAATATATATATGTTGATTAAATGATTTTTGCTTTTTTTGAAGAAATGCATTTGGTGAATGGTCATATTTTCTTTCACATTTATTTTTTCAGGCAGTTGTAGCACATCGTTAACATAATAGATAGCAACATCCATAATCTTCCTCGTATTTAGAAGATATGGATAATGAATGATTTATGCTTTAACAACTTATTATTTGTAATACTCTAAAAACTATTTAGATGAGAAAATTTTATACTGTATATCATTGTTATATCAATATATCTGAATTTTATCTTTTGCCCTAGAACATTTCCATTGTATTCCCCTAAATTAAAAATTTATAAATTATTTATATATTTATGGAGACTATATCTATACTTGCTATATTTGATATGTATATGTTCCCTATTTATAGTTTCTTAGTTAATTTTCTGTGTTATATGCTTAAATCCATATATTGATATTAATATTATTAATTAGACTGAACATGTCCTTGTTATTCTCCCCAAATTAAACGTTTATCTTTGTTTATTTTATGATCTTTGTTTGTTTCATTTACTTAATGAGGATTTTTTATTTTAGTATAGGGCATAAAGTGAAGTTACAGCTTTAACTTTTACATGAATATCTTACTTGTTCAATAACTTTTGCTAAGTAATTTATGTACATCTGATATTTAAAAATATAATTGCTAAGATTACTGATCAGAACACTTCCATTTTTCTTTTTGTCTGTTTTGCACTAATATTGAATTGCTTTACCTATTATAATTCTATCATATTTGCTTTTTAAAAAATCAATAATTTGTAAAAGTACTCATTTAAGGTTATTGAAAACTCATTTAAAATATTTCATAGCTGTTTTATTAATTATATGGGGACCTTACGGGTTGTGAGGAATTGACCTGTGTCAGCCACATGCAAGACAAGTGCCCTACCCACTGTACTACCACTCCATCCTGGGTTAATATGATTTAAAAACTATAAATAGCAATAGTCATTTGTTACATTTACTTCTATCTTAGAATATTTAAAAAGTTTTTACTAGAAATATATTCTGCTCTCCATAGAAAGATAGTTTAATATAATGACATATGGGAAAGTTAATAGTTTTCTTCATGTTGGAGTTTGTGATTTCTTTACATATCTTCAACATTAGCACCTTGTTAGGCACATAGCATGCAATATAGCTCCCACTTCAGTAGAATGACTTTATTTTAATGATAGTTTCTTCATTTGTTTAGGAGGACTTTGACTTAATGTAATCACATTCATTTACCTTGCTATTAGAGTTGAGCGCACAGATGTATCATAGAAGCCAATATCAAAGAGCATCCTGTCTATGCTTTATTTATTTTTTGTTTTGTTTTAATTTTGGGTCATACTTTTCAGTGCTCAGAGATTATTCCTAGCTCTAAGCTCAGGAGTAACCCTTGGTGGTGCTCAGGGCAAGAATGTGGTGCCAAATATTTGAACTGGGGTCAGTCACATGCAAGGCAGGCAGATTAACCCCAGTCTGTTGCTCGGGTTTCAGTTTTCTTCAATATATTATATTGAAGAATGTTAGATATATAATATATATCTAACATTATAGTGATAAATTAATTTTAGTTAACCTCTGTGGTTTGGGTGATAAAGTGATATCTTTTATTTTGAATGTAGTTATCTAGTTTTCCCAACATCATTTGTCAGATAAATTTTCACTATATGTTCTTATTTGTGTTCATCTTTCAGGAATTAACTTTTAATATATAAGATAATTTAATTTTGGGTTCTCTACCCAATTTTTATTTTATCAATATGCTAATTTTATGTCAAATCACATAGTTTTTGTTACTGTGCCTTTGATTACAAAAACTATAAGAATTTATAAAATAATATCATTATTTACTTTATTTAAATTATAGTTTGAAATACGACTCTTCTTTCTCTTCAGAACTTGCTTTAATAACTGGGACTTACAGTAGTTCAACATAAATTTCAGTAACATTTTATCTGTTTCGTTAAAGAATAACATTGGACTTTTGATAGAGGCAACATTGATATTTGTATGGTGCTTTGGGTAGGACTATCATATTAAAGTTAATTTTCCTAGGGGCCGGAGCGATAGTTCAGCGGGTAGGGCATTTGCCTTGCACGCAGCAGGTCTGTGCTGGCCTGCTTCCATCTCCGGCATCCCATATATGGTCCCCTGCCAGGAGTAATTCCTGAGTGAAGAGCCAGGAGAAACCCCTGAGCATTGCTGGGTGTGACCCAAAAAACCAAAAAAAATAAATAAAATTTAAAAAAAGCTAATTTTCCTAATGTGTGAGGATAAAATGTTTTACATTTTCTTGACTGTTTTGTTTATTTTAGTGGATATTTATATATTTTAGTTTTATAGGAGTCACACATAGTTGTGCTTGGGGCCTAATGCTACTCCTAGCATAACTCAGCTGCATGTTACTGAGAGGCCACCAGGAAGTGCTTTGGTGGACATTTGATACATTAGGTCAAGCTTTGGCCTTACACATGCTAGGCATGTTCTCGACCTCTGACATATCTCCCTGGTAAGTTCATTTTCTTTTTTTTGGAAGTGTGGGAAACACACCTGCCTACGCCCAGGGATTTCTCCTGACTCGGTTCTCAGGGATCAATCCTCATGGGTTCAGGGAGCCATATGGTATGGTTGTACATATGCAAGGCAAGAGCCTTACCTACTGTCCTATCTCTGTAGAATCTTATATGTCATTTAATTATATTTGTATCTCATAGCAAGAAAGTTAGAAATAAAACTGTTCATTAGAACTATATATTAAGCTATTTTTCTATTTCATAAAAGTTTAATTATATTAATTTGATAACTAAATTACTAATTATAAGTTTTTGCATACAACAATTGTTTGATTGATTATGTTCTTATTTCCATCTCTGAGTTTTTGATAAAAATACTATAACCTAATTCTTAATAAATTCTAAAGTATTGAGACTATTTTTCCTTGATAATTTTACAGTAAGTGCAAGATATTATATATTTATAGTCATTCTTTACTTTTAAGAACAGTTTCTTATCTGAGGTAATAGCTTATTTTGACAAATTAATCATATCTTTCCAACAGGAGTGCTAGTTTTACTATATGGTCAAACTATAGTTAATTAGCATGTCTGTTACTTTGTGATCTCAGTTTAAGCTAAACTGATTATTTCCTCAGAAATTTTGGTTTAGGGTTGTATCACAATACTAAATTTTACAATACTGTTAATGGTAGGGTGTAACTCATATAATATTCTTACACTAGACCCTCCTCCCAACCAAAACATCCTCTTTGCTCCACCTTTGTCCCATGATTTTCCCTTCAGTTCCTCAGACCCCACATCTCACTGACACATGAATTCTGCTCTGTAGACCAAGCTTCTTGTCTTTTATTAGACTCTTACTATTTCTTCATATCTAATTTCTGATAGAGATTTTTTTATATCTATCCCTGTCCTTCTGATTGATTTCTCTCACCATGATAACCTCAGTTCATATCCATTAGTGGAAAATTGCATTATTTCATTTTTATAATGGAGTAGTATTTCATTGTGTATATGTACTATGGTTTCTTTATTTTGTCATCTGTTAATATTTCATCGTGTATATGTACTATGGTTTCTTTATTGTTATTTGTTCTTGGACATCGGTTTTTCCTATTGCTAATAATGCTGCAATGAACATGAAACCATAAATTTCTTTTCGGAATAGAGTTTTGGAGCCTTTGAAGTAGATGTCAATTAGAATTTCTGTGTCATATTGAAGTTTTATTTTCAGTTTTCGAAGAGTCCTTATAGTTTCCCAAAATGGTTGAATCAGTTGACATTCCACCAGCAGTGAATGATGGTTATTTTCCCCCATATCTCTACCAACACTGGTTGTTTTTATTCTTTTAGTGCATGTCTGTTTTCATTGGTGTCAGATTTCTATCATTGTTTTGATTTGCATTTCATTTATAACCATTAATGAAGATAATTTTTCATAAACCTTCTGGCCATCTGTGTGAACATTTTGTTTGGCCATGTATTTATTAAACCCACAAATTCCATCCTTCAGTCTCTGTATATAGGTAGGCAGAAGCTATACATTTCACTCTTTTGTCAGTATATCCCATTTTGTAAGAAATCTTTGAAGCTAATGCATATTATTTTACTTCTTTAAAGCTGATTGGCTGAACAAATGTTATTTGCATAGACTTGAAAACATGTTAAGTAAATTGAACAGGTGAAAAATACTGTAGTTTTTGTACTCAATTGTTTTTCCTGAAATCAGGTAATAGTAGCTCTGATCTTACCAGTGGGAAAAACAGCTGCACTCTAAAAGAACCAGGGTTCTTTCATTTGAAATGTGACCTCTCCAAATTTGATCCATTGTAGTTTGCATCATTTGTCTTCACTTTAGGCAGTTTCACTAATGAACACAGTTTAACATAT
Organism: Cryptotis parvus; assembly: GCA_021461705.1. Classification (NCBI taxonomy): domain Eukaryota; kingdom Metazoa; phylum Chordata; class Mammalia; order Eulipotyphla; family Soricidae; genus Cryptotis; species Cryptotis parvus. Next base: position 54,683 of record JAJIBD010010836.1, on the reverse strand, counting down.
GTCATTCACTTTGTGAAAATGTGCCAAATTTAAAAGCATTGAAGAACTGATTGACATAGATATGCATTCTATTATTAAATTGTATAATGGCTCTAGATTATTAAGAAAATAATTTTTTAAAATGCAGCATTTGCTTTTTTTCTTGCATAGTAAATGAGGGGTGGGGTACTATCGTTCAAAAAATAATGCCAGTTTAGTTATTAAGCAACTAAATAATTTCAAGAGTAATGATTATAGAAATTTATATACATAATTTTGCTTATTTTATAATTCTGTAAAACAAAGTTATGGAAAGATTACTTTGTAAGACACCATTTCAAATAATCTTTGCCATTAATTTTATTTTCTTTACATCTTTTTTCTCTTCTTTTTCCTTCCTTTCTCCCTTTTCCCTTCCTACTTCTCTTCCTGCCTACCTGCCTGTCAGTTGTATTTAGGGTTTACTTCTGGCACTGTTCTCAGAAATTACCTCTGACAGTGCTTGGTGGACAATACCTTAAGTTACAAAAAAAGGAAAATTATATGAAAAGATTCTAAGATTAATTACTTCCAGCACTCAAAACATTGGAAAATAAAATTGAAATGTTTACTAGATAATTCTGTCCTGCCTCCACCTCTAATTGAAAATAGTAGTGTGCATTGGGCTCAGGGAGGTCACTGAAAGGGCAGTATGCAGGTTTTGCCTACAGGAGCTCCTTGGCACCATATGCTCCCCTTATCACAATAGGGAGTGATCCTCAAGTACTATGCTTAGAGTAGCACAATATGCTGCTGGGTATAATGCCAAACAATCAAACAAATAACCAAACAGCTCACATAACAACTTTAACCTAATTTTTTTTACTTTGTTTTGGTTGGGAAAGGGATTGTCACAGTCAGAGGCAGTTCTTGTAGCATACTCCTGCTTCTGCACGCAGGAGTTAGTCCTGGAGGTGCAATATATAGAACCAATTCAATATATATTGAACCATAGTCAGCCTTGTGAAAGCAACTGCCCTAACTTCTATGCTATCACTCTGCTCTTAAGATTTATTATATTTACTGGTATATTATTAATTATGTGAGAAGTACTTAAGAATACTGAGAGACACTGATAGATATAGACAATAAGAATAGTCTATATTAAATAAAAATTTTAGTCCAAATTGCTGAATAGAGAGTCTGTTATGTCAGGTTTGCAAGATCTTTTCAAAATCAGCTTTTAATAAAATTATTTTATAGTAAAAAGTAAAATTTATAATTATTATGAATTTATACGAGACTTCTCTGAGAAAAAAACAGCAATCTATTCAAACAATACTACTATTTTACTGTCCAGAAATAGCATGAATAGAGACCAGTAAACCTAGAGTACTTGTTGCTTAGGTCATTGTTTATTTCTTATGTGCTTAGGTCATCTGTGCTGATGATTGTCTAATCTCCTGATTAGATTGTCTTCATGAAGATAAGATATGTGTACAATATTTTGGTGACTTCTGTTTAGCAGGTATTTAGTTTGGTAAGTAAATATAAATGCCATTTTTCAAGCTCTTTCGTTGCCTTGGTATAGATATTTTCTCACATCTTGGCTTTAGTGAATAATGAATCATTTTTTGCTTTACTCTCGTCTTTATTCTTATTTAGATATCTGTTATCAAAGACCATTTATTTGTGAGATTATTCCCTGCATCTATTTTCTTGGAAAGACTAAAAATTTCTAAATGAAAAATCTATGTACAGTGATTACTTTAAAAGTGGAATGAGACAAATCCAAAGAGTAAAATGTAATTTGTGAGTGATTTAAAATTATTCTGAAGAAAAATATTGCTTTGCATTACAAAAATGTTAACAATGAGTTTTCTTTTACAAAGAAATTTCCTATTAATAATAAAAATGTTTATTTTACAGACCTTAAACATTCATAACAAAGCATAAGTAAAGAGTCCTAAAAATTTTATCTGGAATTATATGAAGGTACATTTAGTAAGGCAGTAAAAAGTATACCATTGAGTGAAACTTGTGTTTTGTTTTATATTCTGTACCATATAAATTAATTTAAACTGCGGAAACCAAATGTGTTTCAGAATATTAATGAGGTCACAGATAATTTATCTTTAAATTAATATTAAGAAAATATATCTCAGAAATTAATCAAACCAAGAAAATAGTAAAAATAAAAGTTATAAAATGAAGACTTATGAGTTTTTAATGAATGATACACTTTTTAAAAAAAAGCAAATATTTATAGTATTAAATGATAGTAAAGTATTTATAAAACTTTATAAAATTAACATAAAGCATAAGCCAATGCTTGAAAGAAATTAAAACAAAACTAAAATTAACCTCATAAATATTGAAATATTTTAAATTGTACAATTAAATTAATCAGCACATTTTAAAAAATAATTATAAAATAAAATCTCAATATGTGAATGTTGACTACTCTTGTATTACAGTTCTAAGCATTTTAAGTTTGACATTGGAGTTATCATTTCCCCTCTTGGGGAGTTTGTTACTTGAACTGCAACCCTTCCAGTGCTAATGTGGGCACATCCTCTCCCACTGGAACACACAGTTCTCTGTTTTTAACCTTGGTCTCTCCTTTGTGCTCTTCTTCCCCTACCCCTAGGTCACAATTGTCTCGTATTCAGGTGCAGTGATTTGCAGAGTTAAGCCTTCTGATGACTTCAGATTTTGCATTGTGACTAAAATGTTGCTCTTCTCCTTCCTTTATGTCCTTTGGATATTTTTACATTAAAGTTCTTTTTGTATAGACACAAGAAGAGAGTTAATGCTAAGAATTTTTGACATATGATTAGATGACTGAAACATTTGCTGCTGGGCATCCTTCATATTTATCTGACTTAAACCCCTGGCCCTCCTCCACAGTATTTCTGGGGGTTGTCCATAGAAAAAAAATAAGAAATAAAACTTATGAAAACTTAAAAATTGTTCATTAAAAATATTATAACGGTTATTGAAAAAAATCTCCAAACTAGAAAACTTGTACATCTTATGGTATTTATTATTCTTAATATTTAATGAGTTACCCTTATAAATAGAGAATTCTAAAAACTCAAGATACTGTGATGGCACTTCCTAAAAATTAAGAATTGGTACAGTTTGATGTTTCCAAATACAAATCAAGCACAGTTTGTACATTTCAACAATCAAAATAGAGAATGAGGGGCCAGAGTGATAGCCCAGTGGGTAGGACGTTTGCCTTACACGTGGCCGGCCTGTGCCAGCCCGGGTTTGATCCCCGCATCCCATATGGTCTCCCAAGCACCGCCAGGAGTAATTCCTGAGTGCAGAGCCAGGAGAAGCCCCTGAGCATTGCTGGGTGTGACCCAAAAAAAGCAAAAAAAAAAAATAGAGAATGAAATATGTTTCCACCAAAATTAAAAAATAGAACAATAACAAGCTGATATAGTAATGCTAGCACCTTTCCAATAAAAAAAATCATTTCCAGAGCTGAGTGATAATAAAGTTTTGCCTTGCTCCTGTTTGACTGAGGTTCAGTCTCTGGCACTGCATATAGTTCCCCTAACATGGTGATCCCTAAACACAGAGCCAAGAAAAATCCTGACAAATTCAAGGTGTAGGCCCAATGCAAAACAAACAAATCAAAAATACAAAAATAAAAGAAAAAATATTATGCCTAGTTAAGAAACAAATATTTTGAATATTATATTAAAATTGATAAATGCATTATAATATGTAGCAGGCTCTTTAACATTTTTTGTTATGTAGATCTGTAACATGATAACCAATATCAGCTGTTCAAAATGGTATATTGGGACAATAAAATAAAAAAGCATTCATTATATTTATGTTTGTTAAAACACCAGAGAAAGAATTCACACCATGATATAAAAATTTTATGTACATGTATAAATGTCATACATATTTCTAAAAACCATGAACTCAGCATTTGAGTTCAAAAATGACTGCTAATATACATCATTTAGTATGGCTTATGATCATTGTGCTTGTATTGATTATGAACTGATTTTTTCTTGTCTTTATTCCTTAAGCAATAGTAGCATAGCAAATAATTACATAGAAATTACACATGTGTTTCCATTAAAAGTAGTGTAGAGATCATTTAAAATATATAGGCAAATATGTACAGATTATATGCAGATATTATAAGTATCAGTGCAATTTGTGCCTGAGGAGGTAAATCTACAACAAACCACTAAAGAATATAGAGGGGTGGCACTCGTGGACATGTTATGTAATTTATAAGATCAGATGTATATCTTTGAAAAATATTCTAATATTAGTTTTTAAATATTATAATTGTATTATGAAAGTAACATTTAACTCACTCCAGGAGGATAAGGGAATAGAATGTACATGTAATGAATAACAGTGAAGCTAAACAAAAGGGATACTATATATGATTGTACTGATGTGAGAATGTTAAGAAAATTGTTACATATTTAGGCTACACTGACAAGCTTATTAGGACCACTGTTATATATGTGGTCTGTTTTGGGTCAAATCTTATTAAGTGACACATAGCTCTATTTTCCTAAAATTTGCTTATGAGAAGTAAAAATGGGTTCCAAAAGATGTTTTGCTGTGAATAGCAGAAAATAAATGTCAAGTATATTAAAATCATATTTAAATAATCAGTATCGCTCTTCTGACTTATTAATGGAAAGTTCTTAACCCATAATATCTCAGATAATTGATAATGTATTAGAGCTCAAAAGTAACTCAATAGGAGAAATTAAGATTTCATCAGTAAACTTGGATAGACTATAGACTGAACCTCTTTAAGATATAATCGTAACAAATCATATTCATTTGGGAGGTATGTTTATTAAAAAGCTCCATTGGGAAGCAATTTTTGTCAATTTACTGTTATTTAAAGTATATCTGTTTGGATGTACATAAATTTCCAGTAATGTACAATTTAAATTTTAAAATAGAAAAAGTTTGACTTTATTCAGACTGCATTAACATGGACCGCAAAATTCCATAGGTGACAATTTCTAGTTTTGCTTATCAAAGTATAGGATAAGTCTTTGTCTTTAAAGACTCCATTTGTCTCCAGCTTTGTTTTTAAAGGGTATGATAGGAATATTGAAGACTCATATATGTCAGACACCCCATGGGTTTTTAAAATATGTCCAACTTAAACTTTTTTGCTTGAGAGTTTTCTTGTTGTATTAGCGTAATTTATTTTGGTTATAGTTTGAATAACTGTTTTGTTGGCCAGGTATGAGTATTTCTCAAAATAAGAAACTCAACTTGAAAATTCTGTAGCATCTATATCTAGGTGTAAAACTAATTATCCACAAATACCTAATATAATGTAAAAATATTAACAAAACCTATAATGAGGTTCATTAGTTTGAAGGATAAACTGTTTTAAATGAAAATCGGAAGCTCATAAAATATATGGGATACCCAGGGAGTTGTACTCTCAGCCAAGCAGACTCACACTTTGCTGCCCACTGATTTTAAGAGTAACTATTTTTGTCACTGTCGTACATAGGAACTTAACTTCAAAAAAGATGTCCTTTTTCTAGCCTTCAGTCTCACTCACGGTTGGAACTTGTCTATTCACCATGTACACTGTGTTCCTTGCTTCACTGAATTCCCTATTTTAGCTCTAGTACCAAGAACTTGTGTTTGTGCCTTGCTATTCTATAGATGTTGTAAGTATACTCTAATTTAAAGGGAATTATATAAAAAGAAGAATCAGGGTTCTGTTTTAGGGAGATAAGTATCTAACACAAAAAATTATTCCAAGCCAGAATAGGATATTCAAACTCACCAGGGCATTTAAGAGAAATCTTTGCTAGCCATTTTACAATTCTAATTAAAATTCTCCTCTTTGAATATTAAACTTCCAATAATATATGAGTATAACAAAATTCATGTAAAAAGTTAAAAATAACCTTTATTTATATCCAAGTTTAGTTAATAAAAATTTCAGTAGTTAAGACTCGCAGACATGGGGCAGAGCTGCTACTGGCTCTCCCTGTGACCAGCCGCTCACGAGGTGCCCGGGAGGGATGGTGGGTTCTAGCCCTGGCCCACCACCCCAGCAGAGCCTCGCAACAAGCCAGACGACCCCCCACTCCATGAGGGCCTCCATTTTCCACATCCGGACTTCTCTCTCGTCAGACCTCCACCCAGCAGACCAGCCTATCAGCGCCCGGCTCATCGAAGTTCCACCCTGCAGCAGTCTTTCTTAAATCCGGCTCAGGTATGCCGGTCCTGAGACTCGCAGACATGGGGCAGAGCTGCTACTGGCTCTCCCTGTGACCAGCCGCTCACGAGGCGCCCGGGAGGGATGGTGGGTTCTAGCCCTGGCCCACCACCCCAGCAGAGCCTCGCAACAAGCCAGACGACCCCCCCACTCCATGAGGGCCTCCATTTTCCACATCCGGACTTCTCTCTCGTCAGACCTCCACCCAGCAGACAAGCCTATCAGCGCCCGGCTCTTGCGCTGCCGCTGCAGCCGTGTGGTTCATCAATAAATGCTGGACTTAGAGATGCCTACAAGAGTATGCTACCTGCACGGCAGAGCCTGGCAAGCTACCCGTGTTGTATTTGATATATATGCCAAATACCAGTAACAATTATAGACCTCATTCCCGGAGGAATGGTTTGAGGCTCTTTATGTTCCTGGAGCAAGCAGGTGCCCTTGGGCTCTACTAGCATGAGACAGGACATATGGAGATGTTACTGGGGCCCGCTCGAGCAAATCGATGATGAACGGGAAGACAGTGATACAGTGATGCAGTCAATTCCAGATGATCTTTTTCATGGATATCATGCAATTAAAGTTTGAACCACAACTACTGGAGTCTGGATTTAATCTTCCCTACCAATTCCCTTGCCCCCTGCTGATGAATGAGCAGAGAAAGGAGATTAGTTGTAACATTAGCCTAAAGAAAGTTGAATTAAACAGTCATGACTTATTCACCATTTATATTCCCCTAATCTCCACAAAGTTTAGGATCTCTTCCAAAACCCCCATAAAAATGATTTTTTCCAGTATTTTTCTGAATTCTCTGCTTCCCCACCTTTGGCACAGATATTGCAAATGTCTCCTGACTTCTTTTCTGCTGTCCCTAGAATTGTGGAATGTTGTTTTGAAATTCTTCTTTGGATTTTTTGTATCCAAATTTAAAGCCTCATTTTCTAGCATATTTCCTAAACAAAAAAGTAGATGTCCAATAAATCACTTGACTTTATCACTTGACATCCCATTATTCATTGATTTGCTCTAGCGGGCGCCAGTAACATTTCTGTTTGACCCTATTCTGCCAGTGTAGCCCAATGGCATCTGGTTTGCTTCAGGAATACAAAGAGCCTCAAACCGTTCCTTCAGGGTCTTGGCGAAGAAGTCTGACCCTCTTGTAGGCTGGGCAGCCACATGATCTTTTGACATCCCATGGGATCCAGTCGGTAATGACTCTAGTCCAGTGGTCATCTCCATATCGCATTACCTGTCCAGTCCATCTGATGGTTTTGCACATGAAATGGAAATACAGGAGTGGAACCATGTGGTTGGGGGTTGTTAATGTAGTCAATTCCTTCCAAACACTTGGAAAATATTTTCCTTTATATATTTTTTTAATTTCCATTGCCTTTGTGCTTTCTCCTCATGTCACATTTAAATTCTTTAGACTGTTCTAGAGTACTGTGGACATGTGTAATAAGTGGGTCCAGAGTTTATGCTAAAGGAAGCCAGCATCAGTGTCCAGACCCCCAGGCGCATAATGGCCTTGAGAGCAGAACTGTGCTTTCTGAAAAGGCTTTTATCAGTCTCTGTGGAACCCTCAATGCATGTTTTAGTATTAGACGAGGGAAAAGATTTATGAAATACTTCTCTTTCTGGGGTTGGGGGGATGATTTTTTTTAAAAAGACAGGGAATGAGTATACCCCCAACCCTAAAGGGAGAAAATTGTATCCGAAATCCATGCAAGATGAAATAATATTGACTCCAAATGGGGAGTGATTGATTCCCTCCATATGTTCTTATCTTATTTCAACTGAAATTAATTTTTACAAGAATCATTAACCATCACCACAAAATTTGCTGGGTTTGTTCCTGATGCTGGCTTTGACACACCTGCCACCAGTGTGTGTCTTCACAGTTAATCTTTAGGAACCAAAATTAATTTCAATGAAAGAGCCGAGTGGTCCTCTAGAGCCCTTACTCATGTATTTGGTTAGCGTTCACTAGGGGCAGAAAACAGCCTGACAAGGGTGAGAGATGTGTTTCAAGGATTGTTTCAAAGTTCTCTCACTTTTTTTTTTCAATTTGCAGGTGCAAAAACTCCATTTGTATTTCTTTAATTCCAAGAGCAATCGGCATCTTGGGGCCCCAGAATTCAGGACAATTGGCCAGTTGGGACACAACATTATGCTTGCAAAGTCATAGCAGGTGCAGAAGGAGGGCAAGCAGTCAAAAGTTTGGCCCGCTCTCCTTTTCTCTCTCTCACTCTCTTTGCTTTCTTTTTGCTCTTTTAGGTGGGTATACAGTCTGTGAGCTGAATTTTTTATCTCCCAAAGCTGTGCTGTTGTACATCCAGGAAAAGGACTTGATTACTCAACCCATGTTTCCAGGAGCCTTATTTGGGTTCTTTTGTGCAGCAGAAGCAAAAGTGCTGAGTGCACCCTCTACTTGTTTAGTGATTTGCCTGCTGGGCACATTACTTGCTATCACTCTGGTTTCAGTAGATATTCTTTCTACTGAGGTTTTAACATGTCTATATTTAGAAAACAATAAAAGATGTACATGATAGAAATTGAAGGGCATACTGACCAAGTAAGAAAAAGCAAAAATAAACAAATTGGACTACATGAAGCTTCTGTACTTCAAAAGAAATGGTGACCAAGATAAAAAAGACAGCCCATAGATTGGAAAAGGATATTTACCCAATACCCACCTGATAAGAGGTTAATATCTAAGACATATAAAGCACTGGTTGAACTTTACAAGAAAAAATCCAACCCCATCAAAAAATGTGGAGAAGAAATGAACAGAAACTTCCTCAAAGAAGAATACAAATAACCAAAAGGTGAAGATGAAGAAAAAAATGCTCTTCATCAGTAATCATCAGGGATGAATATCAAAGCAACAATAAGAGACCATCTCACACCACAGAGACTGCACACATGAAAAAAAAAAAACAAGAACAACCAGTGCTGGTACATGTGCGGGGAGAAAAGGACTCTCATTCATTGATTGTGGGAATGCCGACTGGTTCAGCCTTTTTGGTAAGCAATATGGACCTTCCTCCAAAAGCTAGAAAATGAACTCCCATTTGACCCAGACATACCACTCCTGGGAATATACCCTGGCAGCCCAAAAACACACAGTGGAAGCACCATCTGCAATTATGTGTTCATTGCAGCACTATTCACAGTAGCCAGAATCTGGAAACAACCTGAGTGCCCAAGAACAGACAACTGGATAAAGAAACTCTGGTACATATATACAATAGAATACTGTGTAACTGCTAGGAAAAATGTAGCTATAAAATTTGCCTATGAATGAATGGACATGGGAAGTACTATGCTGAGTGAAATTAGTCATAAGTAGGACAGATATAGAATGATTGCATTCATTTGTGGGTTTTAAATTAAAAAATTGTATGAGACTAATATCCTAGGCCAGGGAAATGGGCCTTGGGAAAATGTGTCAGTGGTTGGATTCTACCACATGTATGTGGGGGGGAAGAGGGTAGGTAAGGTAGAGAAGGAACCAATTTGACAATAACAGTTGGAAATAGTAATGATAGACTAGAACTGAGTATTGAATGTAGGTCAAGGTACATATATGATAACTTTTCAGTGTCTGTATTGCAAACCAGAATATGTGCACATGAGAAAGAGAGAGACAGAGACAGACAGAGACAAACACAGAGACAGTCTGCCACAGAGGCAGGTTTTTGGGGGGGGTGGGTTAGGGAAATAGGGCACGTTGGTGTTGGAAAATGTGTAATGGTGGTGGGATGGGTGTTGGATCACTGTATGACAGATACCCAATCACAAACAACTCTGCAAGATCCATCACATGTTGATTCAGTATAATCACTTGATCACTTGACATCTCGTTATTCATCGATTTGCTCGAGCAGGCACCAGTAACATTTCCATTTGACCCTATTACATGCCAGTGTAGCCCACTGGCATCTGGTTGCCTCAGGAATAGGAAGAGCCTCAGTATAATATTTCTTAAAAAGTAAATAACCTCTAAATGTATGTATTGCAATCCACAATGTGTAAGAGAAGGAAGAGAGAAGGAGAGAGAGAAAGAGAGAGAAAAGAGATAAAGAACCTGCCATAGCGGCAGGCTAAGGGAGAAGGGAGGGAATCGGGGACAAGGGTGGTGGGAAATGGGCACTGGTGGAGGGATGGGTGCTAGACACTGCATGATTGCAACCCAAACATGAACATATTTGTAATTGTATATCTCACAGTGGTATAATAAATTATTTTAAAAAATTAAAAAAAAAAAAAAGTAACAAGTAATAAATTTTAAATATATATACCTCAAAAAATGAAAAAATAATTAAAGGTGAACAAACATGTACTTAAGAGGAGTGAGAAGGGAGAGACAATCACAGGTCCTTTCCAGTGTCAGGTGCCAACCCAACATCAAGAATTCTTCCTTGTCAAGGATTTCACTTCACAACATGGAGTTATTCAAAGTGGAGTTGATATGCAATGGAACACTACGGGACTTATTAGGAAAAATGAAGTTATGAGAATTTGCTTAGATGGCCAGCAAACTACACTACCTCCGCTTTGCTGATGACATCGTTCTAATAACACCAAATATTAGCCAAGAGGCACAAATGCTGGCTGACTTCGACTGAGAATGTGGAAAGATAGTTCTACAGCTGAATCTCAACAAAACAATGTTCATGAAAAATGAACTAGCTCCCGAGGCCCATTCACTCTCATTGGAACAAACATCTCTGAATGCAGCAGTTATGTGTACCTAGGTTGAGAACTCAACATGATGAGCGACCAAAAACCTGAGCTATGCGGGAGGAAGAGAGCAGTGTGTAACACCTTCAAGAGCATCACAGAAATAGCTAAAAGGACAAAGAACCTCCGGCTCTGGGCACATCTCTTCGACTCCACCTTTCTCCCTGCATTAACATACGCCTCAGAGACCTGGGCCCTATGAAAGCAGGATGAAAATGCTATTCGGGTCTACCAAAGAGGAATCAAAGAGCTATGCTTGAATATCATGCCTCACTCAAGTGAGAGAAGGAATCGGAGCTCCGACCTCTATTGATGATCCAGTCAGGGACGCTGTCTAGTTTGCCAAGACATTGAAAATCAGATGGGCTGGACATGCAATGTGATTTGGAGATGACTGCTGGACTAGAGTCATTACTGGCTTGATCCCATGGATGTCAAAAGATCACGTGGCTGCCCACCTCCAAGATGGTCAGACTTCTTTGCCAAGACCCTGAATGAACAGTTTGAGGCTCTTCGTATTCCTGAAGCAAGCAGATGCCATTGCGCTCTACTGGCACGTGATAGGTTCAAATGGAAACGTTACTGGTGCCCGCTCAAGCAAATCAATGAATAACAGGAAGTCAAGTGATCAAGTGATCAAGTGATGAAATTTGTTCAAACGTAGGTGTACATGGAGTGTTATGCTGAGTGAAATCAGTCAGAGGCATAGGGACAAACAGAATGATTGAACTCATTGCAGGATATTGAGAAAATGTAGTGTATGAATGATACCCAATATAAATCAAAACAAGGGCCAAGAGACTGGTCCGTAGTAGGAAGCTTATGTCACCAAGGGGGAGAGGGGCTACAGTTAAGACAGAGAAAGGACCACTGTGACAATGATAGTTGGAAATGTTACTCTGGACAAGAACTAAGTGTTGAAAGGTGGCAAAGTGATATACGTGATACCCTTTACCCTTTCAGTAACAGTATTGCAAACCACAGTGCACATAAGGAAAATGATGGAGGGAGGTGGTTTTGTCATAGAAACTGGCTGTGGGGATGTGGAAGACGGGAGGTGGCCAAGAGGGAAATTGGGGCCATAGGCGGTGAGGAATGTTCACTGGTGATGGGACGGGTATTGGAACATTTTATGACTGAGACTCAGACATGAACAATTTTGTAACTGTGTATCTCACAGAGGTTTAATTTTTTAAAAAGAAATTAAAGCTTGAAAAATTAAAAAAAACAACTGGAGTTGAGAAGAGTAAGAATAAATAGCCAAGGAAAACAGGGCTCGGAACTCAGTGGTGTCCTAAGAGTGAGCTTCACCAGGGCACACACCAGACACATTGTGAGAATGCAGAGGCTGATATGGTCAGTTGCCAAAGGCATGTCTGCATAACTACTATGACTACATATAATCTTTGTCGGTGTTTGGTCAGCACATGAGCTGCCAATGAGTTTGAGAGTTTCCTTCTCCACTAGGAATGTCTGTAAGGCTTGTCTGAGAGCTGTTGCCAGAAACTTAGATTTGGGGATTCCTGGGGTGGATGTAACCATTAAGGTTTCAGATTGTGATGCATTATGAATATTAGCACACACAATACTTAGAAATTAGGATGTGTGTGTGTTAGAGGGGCAAGACAGAACATACAGTCTGAAAGACTGGAAGCAAAGACATTGAAATGGACTAGTTCTTGATCACAGTAGCTTTAAATACTTCATTGCCCATTATATCAAATAGTAAGAGGTTGATTTGGTTGTCTATGAGTTTAATATGTGTATGTTTATTATATCATCTCTTAAATGATGCATGAAATATTGTAACCTCTTATATTTATATTTATGTTATTTTGTCTTTTGTTTTTTAGGGCTACATCTGGCTGTGATAGGGGCCTGTTCCTGCTCAGTGCTCACAGGTCACTCCCAGAAGTACTGAACACCATGTGATGCTGGGGATCAAACTCAGCCAGTATCTCCCATATGCAAGACAAGGGTCCTATCATTGAGCCATACCCCAGACATATTTATTTATTTTATACTATAACTTAGGGTAGTTTAAAATGAACATAAGAGTTTCCATAGCTACTAATTTACATTAGCAATAAATATATATCGACATTTGCAATGGTATTAAGTAAAAAATGAAAAAGGAAAAGGTATTGATCAACAACATATGAATATGTAGTATGATACCAATATACAAGGCCAGGTAAAGCATGGATTATAGGAATCAACCGCAAGTGTTCGGAAGTCAGAGGTTAGGTAAGACAGGGAAGGGAACAGTGCAGTAATAATCGTTGAAAAATGATACCAGCCTAGAACTGCGCATTGAATGTAGGCAAAGGGATAAACATAACCTCTAAATGTATGTATTGAAATCCACAATGTGTAAGAGAAGGAAGAGAGAGAGAGAAGAGGAAAGTTCCTGCTATAGAGGCAGGCTGGGGGAAGGGGGAGGGAATTGGGGAAATTGGTGGTGGGAAATGGGTACTGATGGAGGGATGGGTGCTGGAACACTGTTTGACTGAAATCCAAACACGAACATCATTTTAATTGTATATCTCATGGTGGTATAATAAAATACTAAAAAAAATACTGTTTTTCTCTGGGTAAGTTAAAAGACCATTAACAGAGTAGCAGGTGATGTCATGGAAATAACCAAGGTTTTGAAGCCAGCCAACCTGATTAATTCTTCCCCAAATATTTATTTAGTATCTCCGACATTCCAGGTAATGTACTAGGTGCCAGATAAGCCGCCCTTGAACAGTTCACATTTTAATGTGGAGGGGTACAATCAATATTAGCTTTTGGTCTTGGCAAATCATTTGGCCTTGATAAGTTTGCTTCTGTAAAATATAGAAGCTGTAAAACGTAGCAAAATGGACAGTATCATACAAGATTTCAAGATTAGTTGCCAATATCAGACAAATGGTGCTTAATTACCTATTATACAGCTAGGTTTGATTAATACTATGCAAATAATACTATATAACATGTGGGAAATCATCCTAAAATTATGTACTGCTATCCAGAGATGTGAATTCTTTCTTTTTCCTCTCTCCTTCATACTATATTGTCTTTATCTCAGAAACCATCACAAAACTATTCTGTTACATTGTAGAGTTGGTCTCTTTCCTTCTGTATTTACTTATATGGGATTTCATGTGCTAAGGAGACACTTCTTCAGTGCCAAGTCTGATAAGATACTTTCCTGTCACTGGGGATATGGGAATAAATAAGATTTTCAATGCTTTACTTAGGATCATGACAGTTACTATTTGGTTTGCACCAGGATCCTCACTTTGGAAAATTTATTCTTTGAGAGTTTATATTGGTTGTTAGCCTTCAAAAGCATCGAAGAAATAGCTAAAAAGACAAAGAACCTCCGGCTCCGGGCACATCTCTTCAATTCTACCATTCTCCCTGCATTAACATATGCCTCAGAGACCTGGGCCCTATGAAAGCAGGATGAGAATGCTATTCGGTCTCCCAGAGAGAAATTGAAAGAGCTATGCTTATAATATCTCGCCTCACTCAATAAAAAAGAAGGAATCCGGAGCTCCGACCTCCATCACTGTTCCAGAGTCAGGGATGCTGTCTCATTTGCCAACGCATCGAAAATCAAATGGGCTGGACATGTAATGCGGTTTAGAGACAACCGCTGGACTAGAGCCATTACCGACTGGATCCCAAGGGGTGTCAAAGGATCATGTGGCCGCCCACCTACAAGATGGTCAGACTTCTTCGTCAAGACCCTGAACGAATGGTTGAGGCTCTGCGTATTCCTGAAGCAACCAGATGCCATTGGGCTACACTGCACGTGATAGGGTCAAATGGAAATGTTACTAGCTCCCGCTTGAGCAAATCGATGAACAACGGGGTGTCAAGTGATCAAGTGATTAGCTGTGAATTGAAGAAGGGATGAGTGGAAGATGGGGAGGGAAAGAAGAAAAAGGTATGAGGGGATACCAACAAAGCTAAAGCATTAGTTACTAGAGGACTGAATTCTCTGCGTATACCAACTGGGGAAGTCTCTCTCCTCAAGAGGAAATAGACAATAGAAGACACATTTCCCATAGCTGCCTCAGAGATAGATTTCAGTCTATCAATATCCTTGGCAACAAGAAAAAAGTCGCTTACTATACCCAGTCACGTGACCAGTGTTGTTACAG
Source organism: Cryptotis parvus (assembly GCA_021461705.1). Classification (NCBI taxonomy): domain Eukaryota; kingdom Metazoa; phylum Chordata; class Mammalia; order Eulipotyphla; family Soricidae; genus Cryptotis; species Cryptotis parvus. Next base: position 39,572 of record JAJIBD010010836.1, on the reverse strand, counting down.
GTATTTCAGAGGATTTAAGAAAAGAAATAAAATATTCTAGAAGGAAAAGATCAGTATGAGATGGAATATCTACTCACTGGCAGGAGTGCACTTTTAATTTACTCCATTCATTCAAGAAAAAAATTCATGTGATGACTGTGGCTTTGAAGGAACTCAGTATTGAGTCTACAATTGAGAGGACTATCAAGCACCTTTATTGACTAGACACTACCATGTTAGAAGAAAAGTTGTAATCTTCTACTGCCATCATTTCATTGGTGACAGGAAAGAGCAACACACAGTATGAGAGGCAGCAGTATGAGAGATTTGGCATAGAGCTCAGGAACCCAGTAGCTGGTTTGCTATCCCCAGAGAGGCAGATCAGGCTTCAACGAGGTGAAACTCTAGATTTCAAGCAGGAGCAATGTGTAAAAGAGCACAAGAGAGTGAGAGACAGATGACAGACAGAGACTGATAGCATAGACTCACGGTGGCAGAAGCAGGGGCGGGGGCTCTCAGAGGACGGGTCACCACTGCATTCCTAAGAATCCACCTGGGATTGCTGCTCTGAGATTGATTTCCCTGTGAGTCCCATGAGGGCTCAGATTGCTAGCCCAATTTATGAAGCACATGGGGACTCTATCATAGCTCATTCTCAATTTTATGGGGGAAAGCTGATCTCTTCTACATTCTGCTCTCTGCCATCAAGAGTTGATGCTTTGTTGGGCCTGGATTTCTTTTAGGCTCCTGAGATTTAGGAATGATTTGTTGCAAATGGGAAGCAAGCTGGCTGTCTCTGGGTGCCACTATTGAGTTCTGATGGCTAAAGTAAGCTTCTTAAAGTTTTGCTTTTTTTCTTTAATTTTGAACTTAAAAGACCTTTGTAAAACACTCAAGGATGGAGCAAGATAAATGTAAATTCAAATTCCAGGTCAGTCCATTCTTAGTTTCCTGCCTTAGGCATGGACTCACTCTATCCAGATGTGGACAACAAATGTGGCACCAAATGCTGCGCGGTGAATATACAGCCCTGCACTTAGAGAAATAAAATCAAAGAGGGCTTCTTTATCCTTTTCTTCTTGCAATAGTCAGCTGTAACTGACCACACCTACAGCAGTAAAGCCAGAGAGAAAGAGCAAAAGTAGCACAGGCTGGTAGTCCAGGTGTTCATACCTAATTCAACAAGCTAAATACCTGATTCCTCAGAAAATTCTTAGGGTCTTTTACGTTAGAGTGCATAGAGCCCCAGTGAGCCTTGGAGGAATATGGTTACATTCAGAAAAGAACCTTTATAGAAATAGCTCAACTTGCAAACATATAAGATCATAGCACAGAAATTTCAACTTTTAGTAGTAATAAAAGTAATATTAGATTAATTTGAGGGTTATTTGACAGGCACTATGTTAGAGTGGATTCTATTTGACAAGCACTATGTTAAAGTTAATAAAGTTTATTATTAAAGAACACATTTAATCTTATAACCCTACTGAGTTGTGTGTTAATACTGTAAGTGCTGTAATAACTTTCTCTTAAAATAAGGAATTGAAACACAGAAAAGGACAGTGGCTTCCATGAATTCAGTGACAAAACTCAAATTCACACCCAGGCTCACTGCCTCCATGTCTGTGCAAAAAGTAGCCTTCCAGTTCTATAAGGCAACTTTCTTCAAAAATAATTATAATAATAATATTGTGTATATTTTAATTATAAAAGTAAGTCATGGTAGGAATTTTTGAAAATAGAGAAAGGGGGTAATGAAGACAAAATTATTTATATTTTTATCACCCAGTGATAATGTTTATTAATACTTGGGTGTATTTCCTCTTGGAAATTAAATTACATATATAATTCTCCTTTCAAGGAGCAAGCATAATATTGCATCTAACTTTTTAAATTTAATGTTAAACTAAAAGCATTTTCCATGTTATTGAATATCCTTATAAACTATAGATTTTAATGGTTGAAAATAGTACAATTATCTAGAATATTATAAAAACGTCATTATTATAAAACTTCATAACATTGGAGCATTAGGTTATTTCCAATGTTCTTGAGATTGCTGTACTGAGTCCTTGAGGACTGCTTAACCTTGTTCTTTTCAGTGTTGCCTGGGTTGTCTGAAGCCCCAGTAGATCATCTGCTGCTAGTGGGTCCAGGGTTTGCTTCCTGTAAGGACATCCAAGTCATTAAACTCTTGCATGTCCAGGTTCTAAAAGGGTCCAGAATTTCATCCAATTAAAAATGCTTATAAAATTGTCCCTTAGCTTTGTGAAGAAGGCATGTAACCTGTAAAGAAAATAGACATAGAAATGGGCAAACAGGAAAAAAAATCTGAAGTCACATCATTTACCTTGAGGAGCACTTACATTGTTGCTGTACCAAAGAGCAGGGGAGGGTTGCACCTTGTGGTATTTGAGGTCTTGACAGTGGGTGTGGTGCAGGGGATGAAACCCAATCCTAAAGTATGCAAGGTGTGTACTCTACCCCCACGGAGACACATCCCCAGATGCTTAACGGACATCTATTTACTGTTCTACTCAACATGTCTCATCCTTTCACAATGTGCACATACATCAAATTTATCAAACCATCCCAGTGCACATATTGGATATCTCACAATATTGCTAATTATGCTGCAGTAAAGCTGAAGATGAGGAACCTAACCAAATGAATAAGATATTGTACACATTTTCTTATTGATAAACTTAGGCCATTATAGCAGATGTGACAGCTGCCCAGCTCCTAGACTTCAGTCCTACAACTAATCACTTTTAACACATACTTTTACATGAATCTGAAACACTTTTCTTCCCAATTCATTTTGCCACACTTACCATGGGATAGACAGCTGCTATGCTTTCTGAGGATGTCTGCCATTCTTTTTACTTGATTCCTCAAGTAAGACTCATAGTTTAGGGAAGAAGTGATTAAAGCTGTAAAGTCTTGACCCAAAGCAGTGCTTCCAAATTAGGGCAAATCTGGAAGGAAATATCTTTATAATTTATTTATTTTTTATTATACCACCATGAGACATACAATTACAAAGATGTTTATATTCGGTTTTAATCATACAGTGTTCCAGCACCCATCCCTCCACCAGTGCCCATTTCCCATCACCAATGTCCCTTGATTCCCTCCCCCTCCCCCAGCCTGCCTCTATGGCACTTTGCCTCTTCTCTCTCTCTCTTTCTCTCTTTGTCTCCTCCTTTGTCTGTCTGTCTGTCTCTCTCCCTCTTGCTTCTCTTACACAATGCATACATTTAGATATTATCATGTATGTCTCTTTGCCTACATTCAATGCTCAGTTCTAGGCTGTATTATCATTTCCAACAATTACTAGTACACTGTTCCTTTCTCTGGCTTACTTAACTTCTGACTCCTACACACTTGCAGTAGATTCCACCCACTGACAAGACCTCCTGTTCCATGTTTTGCTTGGTCTTGTATATTGGTATCATGCTTTTTTATATCTCGAAAATAAATGCAGTCATTCTATATCTGTCCTTTTCCCTCTTCTAATTTCACTCAACATGATACTCTCCATGTCCATCCATTTATAGGAAAATTTCATAACTTCATTTTTCCTAACAGCTGTATAGTATTCCATTGTGTAGATGTACCAAAGTTTCTTTATCCAGTCATCAATTCTCAGGCACTCTGGTTGTTTCCAAATTCTGACTATTGTGAGTAGTGCTGCTATGAACAGAGAAGTGTAGGTGGTGTTTCCACTGTGTGTTTTTGGCCTCTCAGGGTATATTCCCAGGAGTGGTATGGCTGGGTCAAATGGGAGCTCAATTTCTAGTCTTTGGAGGACTATCCATATTGTTTTCCAAAAAAGACTGTACCAGTCGACATTCCCACCAACAATGGACGAGAGTCCCCTTTTCCCTGCATCCACGCCAGCATTGTTGTTCTTACTCTTTTGGCTATGTGCCAGTCTCTGTTTTGTGAGATGATATCTCATTGTTGTTTTGATTTGCGTCTCCCTGATGATTAGTGATGGTGAGTATTTTTTCATATGCCTTTTGGCCATTTGAATTTCTTCTATTTGGAAGTTTCCAGATTATATTTTTAATCTCAAGCCCTTTATTTTATTGTGTTAATTTTTCTTTCTCTCTCTTAAGGTGGCTGAGAAAGAACATAGAGTTAACTTGTCCTATATATGATCCTGTGACCAAAGTCCCTAACTTTGGAGGGCATTCTACCTTATCTGTTTCCTAATTTATCTAAAAACAAGTTGTAAATTCATTTGAAATGTCTTTGTTTAAGATCGGTAAGATGTCTTGAGCCCACCATTCTTCTCAGATGTTATGAAAACTGAGGGCTGAGGAGCTGTCTCAGAAGTTTAAAGCACATGGCTTGCTTGCGGAAGGCTCAGATGCAAGCCCTAGAACTTTGTGTTACCTAAGTACTATGCCTAGAATAGCCCCTGGGCACTACTGGATTTGCTCCCACTTCTAGCAGACAAAAGAGAGCCTTATCAAAGTGACTGCCATAGAGGCAGGCTGGGGAGGGAGAGAGAATCAGGGGACATTGGTGGTGGGAAGTGGGCACTGGTGGAGGGATGGTTATGACTGTATGACTGAAACCCAGTCATGAACAGTTTTGTAATTGTATATCTCACAGTGTATAATAAAATATTTTAAAAATAAAACAATATAAAAGAGAGTCTTATTCTCAAATGACTTATGGCCCTGGGTTTCACTACACTAAGGTTATAACAAGAGGGGAAAGATCAGACAAATTATGGACTATTATTGTGGACTAAATTGTGTCCCCCATAAATTTTTCCTTGAAAAAAATTTTATCTCTGGGGCCCTTCAGAGTATTCCTCTAAAGATGAAGAATCAGGACTAAATGAGCTCAATGTTCTGCAGTACTAATATTTCTTGCTTCTAGGATTCTAAGTGCTAGGATACCTAGCACCACTGTCTGTAAATATTTGAAAATTTTACCTTTTGTCAAGCCCATGCTTTTAGACTGGAGACAAAGCCAGCTACTAGACTACGGTCCCTGATGTGTTTCTTCCCAGAGTGACTGAAGATAGGGACACAACAAAAGGTCAGGATAATTGAAGCAATATCAGGTATAGATCTAAGACTGCAGCACAAGTACTGTAGACAGGAGACAAGGCCACAGCGAGAGGGCAAAAGCGTCTTAAAAACTACACTCCAAAGCCCAGCAGTGATTGGCTTTGTTGTTATGGTGACCATAGCAGCACTGGGTTCCCAGGCTTCGCAGTGTGGTTATCAGTATCTCAGACTCCCAGTGCTACTACCTTTTCTAGCATGTTTACTAAAGATAAATGGAAATACAAACTTCAAAAGAACAAGGTCTGGGATTTTTTTTGAAATAAAAATATTAATTATAATTTGGGGTTGCTCAAAGGGCTCAAAGGACTATTCTCTGCATGTTCCCCTTGGTCCTCTGGTCCTCTAAGCAGTGCCAGGAGAGCCCTGAACAACCCCTGAGCACAGATCCAGGAATATCCCCTGATCACTGGCAGGTGTGGCCCAGTCCCCTCCAATCGGTAAAATGTATTTAATTGGGCACAAAGTGTAAAATTTGGTGAACTGAGATGAAGAGTATAGAGCAGTTCCTTATATTCTTTTTGCATCTTTTCTGTGAGTTCAAAACGATATCATAATGAAAAGGTACCAAGAAAAAAGAGGAAAACTCCAAAGACAATGGAAACAACATGAGATTATTGCTCAGTAAGAAACATGCCACTTGAGGGGAGGGAGCAACATCTATGGTGGAGGGAAGCATAAGTTGGGAGGAGGAAGGTGCCGCTGAAAGGTGATAAAGTATGATGTAGGAAACGCTGTCAGCAACAGTACTGTAAGCCACAGTGCAAAAATATATTTGTAGAAATATATATCACACAACCCATTGAGCTGTGTGTGTGTGGTGGTGTGTGTGCATGCACAAAACACCTCTCATTGAAGCTGACACTTCTCATTAAAGCTTAATTCCGTTAAGAGGGAATTAAATGGGGCTGGGGGTCATTGGTGGAGTGAAGTGGCCACTGATGAAGGGACCCGTGTTGTAATATCGTATGCCTGAAACATAAACACAAATAAGTTTTTAATTTCATGGTGACTATTAATAAATGAGTTTATTTTAAAAATAAAAAAGAGGAAAACTAATTTTAAGATGGAGAGTAAGTCAGAAGGCAGAAGCCCAGAGAAGCTTGTCTACCTAAGGATTTGCTCTGCATCCTAGAATGTACTCTCCTCCTCTAAGCATTAAGTTACCATTATTTAAATTCATTTCCATTGTAGGGATGGAGTATTGACTTTATTCTGGAAATAGTTTATATGGAAAATTTACCTATAGATCCTTTAGAATTGATTTTGACCTACTGCCAGTCCGGTTCAAGCTCTTCCAGGAAATAGAAGAAACAAACACTCCCAAACAGCTTCTATGAGGCACATATCACCCTGATACCCAAAGCAGGGAGAGACAACACAAAGAAAGAAAACTACAGACCAATGTCCCTGATGAACACAGATGCTAAGATCTTCAACATAATACTAGCAAACAGAATCCAAAGACTCATCAAGAAGATTATACATCATGACCAAGTAGCATTCATCCCGGTATGCAAGGATGGTTCAACATTCGCAAGTCAATCAACATAATACATCATATCAATAAAAGAAAAAATAAAAACCATATGATCCTATCAATATATGCAGAGAAAGCATTTGACAAGATCCAGCACCCGTTCATGATTAAAACCCTCCAGAAAGTGGGAATTGAAGGGACTTTCCTCAAGATAGTTACAGCCATCTACCAAAAGCCCACAGCGAGCATCATTCTAAATGGGGAAAAATTGAAATCCTTCCTCCTGAGATCAGGGACAAGACAAGGTTGTCCACTCACCTCTTTTATTCAATATAGTACTGGAAGTACTTGCCATAGCAATCAGAGAAGAAAAGGACTTCAAGGGCATCCAGATAGGCAAGGAAGAAGTCGAGCTACCATTATTCGCAGATGACATGATATTATACCTAGAGAACCCTAAACTCTCTACCAAAAAACTCCTAGAAACAATAGATGCATATAGTAGAGTGGCAGGATACAAAATCAACACCCGAAAGTCAGTGGCTTTCCTATATACAAATAATGAAATAGAAGAAAGGGATATTAAGGAAACGATCCCATTCACAATTGTGCCACAGAAAATCAAATACCTAGGAATCATCTAAACCAAGTGTGTAAAGTACCTGTACAAAGAAAACTACAAGACACTGATCCAAGAGATAAAAGAGGACACAAGGAAATGGAAACATATTCCCTGCTCATGGATGGGGAGAATCAACATTGTCAAAATGGTAATGCTCCCTAGAGCTCTCTACAGATTAAATGTAGTCCCCATAAGGATACCCATGACATTCTTCAAAGAAATTGACCAAACACTCCTGAAATTTTTATGGAACAATAAATCCCCAAGGATAGCTAAAGGCAATCTTCAGGAAAAAGAAGATGGGAGGCATCACCTTTCTCAAGTTCAAACTGTACTACAAAGCAGTAGTAATTAAAACAGCATGGTATTTGAATAAAAACAATCTGTGGACCTATGGAATAGAATTGAGTATCCTGACACCCAACCTCAAACACATGATCATTTAATCTTTGATAAAGGTGCAAAGAGTCCAAAATGGAGTAAGGAAATCCTCTTCAACAAGTAGTGTTGGGAAAACTGGGCAGCAACATGTGAAAAAAAATGAATTTTGACCTGTGTCTAATACCATGCACAAAAATCAGATCAAAATGGATTAAAGATCTCAATATCAGAGTTGAATCCATAAAGTACATTGAAGAAAATATAAGAAAAACCCTCCACGCCATTGAAGCTAAAGGCATCTTCAAAGGTGAAACATCACTAACAAAGCAACTAGAAGAAAAGATAAACATATGGGACTACATGAAACTAAAAAGCCTCTGCACCTCAAAAGAAACAGCAACTAAGATACAAAAGCAGTCCACAGAATGGGAAAGAATATTCACCCAATACCCATCTGATAAGGGGTTAATATCCAGGATATATCAGGCACTGGTAAAACTTTACAAGAAGAAAACAGCCAACCCCATCAAAAAATGGAGAGAAGAAACGAACAGAAACTTCAGCAAGGAAGAAATTTGAATGGCCAAAAAACATATGAAAAAATGCTCATCATCACTAATCATCAGAGAGATGCAAATCAAAACAACAGTGAGATATCACTTTACACCACAGAGACTGGCACATATTCAAAAGAGCAAGAACAACAAGTGCTCTCGAGGATGTGGGGAGAGGGAGACACTCATCCATTGTTGGTGGGAATGCCGGCTGGTACAGCCTTTGTATCACTATGACTATCTTCCCGTTTATCATCTATTTGCTAGAGTGGGCACCAGTAATGTCTCCATATGTCCTGTCTCATGCTAGTAGAATCCAAAGACATCTGCTTGCTCCAGGAACATAAAGAGCCTCAAAGCATTATATTAGGTCATGGGAATGACCTAATATAAATGTTACTGGTATTTGTCATATCAAATACGACACGAGCAACTTGCCAGACTTGTCGTGTGGGTGTCATACTCTTGTAGTCACCTCTAAATAAAGCATTATTGATGAACCACCGCGGCTGCTAGTGGCCACCACGAGCCGGGCTGTGATAGTCTGGTCTGCTGGGTGTGGTGACGAGAGGAAATTCCGAATGTGGAGAATGGCGGCCCCCATGGAGTAGGGGGGTCGTCTGGCTTGTTGTGAGGCTCTGCTGGGGTGGCAGGCCAGGGCTAGAACCCACCATGCCTCCCGGGCGCCTCTTGTGCGGCTGTGCACGGGAGAGCAAGTAGCAGCTCTGCCCCATGTCTGAGAGTCTCTGGTTCAGCAGAACCAGAGACAGCCTTTCTGGAAAACAATATGGACATGACCTCCAAAGACTAGAAATTGAACTCCCATTTGACCCAGCCATATCACTCCTGTGAATATACTCTGGGAAACCAAAAATACACAGTGGAAACACCATCCCTACTTTTATGTTCATAGCAGCATTATTCACAATAGCCAGAATCTGGAAGCAACCAGCGTGCCCGAAAATCAATGACTGGATAAAGAATCTTTGTTACATCTATACAATGGAATACTATGCAGCTATTAGGAAAAACGAAGTTATAAAATTTGCCTATAAATCGATGGACATGGAGAAGGTTATGTTGAGTGAAATTAGCCAGAAGGAGAGAGACAGATGCAGAATGACTGCATTTATTTGCATAACAAATATATATGTACATATTATGATACCAATATCCAAGGTCAAGTGAAACATATATCAGGAGGTCTTGTCAAAGGTGAAAATTATCACAAACGTGTGGGAGTCAGAGGCTAGGTAAAACAGAAAATGGAACAGTGTGCTAACAATTGTCGAGGGTACTAATACCAACCTAGAACTGAGCATTAAATAGAGGCAAAAGATACACATGACAACCCTTTAATGTATGTTCTGTAATCCATAGTCTGGAATGGAAGGAAAAGAGAAAGAGAGAGAAAGGGAAAGAAATAAAGAACCTGCCATGGAGGAGGGCTGGGGAGAGGGGAGGGAACCGGGGATGTTGGTGGTGGGGAATGGGCACTGGTGGAGAGATGGGTGCTGGAACACTGTATGACCAAAACCCAAATATGAACTTTTTTAATTGTATTTCTTTGAAATTGTAAAAAAAAAAAATTAAAAAAAAACTTTAAGAAAATCAAAACCTTCCGGAACAAAAAATAAAAAATCAGAAGGGATGGAGTTTTATGAAAAGCATTGCAAAATAGAATACTTTTCAGACTACTTTGGAGAAAATAAAATGCTAGATAAGGCCTTGTCTTTTATTTTTAATCAGCTGACTAGAGACAAAGCATTAGAGATAGTAAATATTTGCCTTTCTTTAAAGGAACTTAAAACAGTAAAAGCCAGTTCAAATTAAATTGTTCTCAAGGTTAGTCTGTGAGTCATCAGCCCAAAGGAATTCCATCTCAAAAGAGTTTAAGTATTATTCATAACATTAGTATAGTTGAATGGTTTGGGTAGAGCTTTAGAGAACTGATCTGGTGGGCTGGGGAAGGAGAGTGGCAGGGAACCTCAGCAATGTGGTGGGAAAAGCTTACCCCAGGGGTGGGTGTGGAGTTGGAATGCCAGATGCCTGGAACTTTGTTATACAGCATTCGAAGTCCAGTGCCTTAAATGTAATGTTCAAAATGAAGAATTGATTCAAAACATTGCCTTAAACTTTTTCCTAATCAAAAAATCATCCTTTAGGTATCAGAGTAATTAAATTTTAAACAATGTGAACTCACCGGAGGAAAGAGGTGACGAATACGGTGGCCCTGGTTTACATGCTCAAAGGTTTTATCTCCATCTGTAGACAGATGAGTAAACTACTTGGATTTTTTAATGTTTTAAAATTTTGTTCATGTTTTTAAAAGCATCATGATGTACAAAGTAATTCATAGTTGACTTTTAGGCATACCATGTTCCAGCACTGATCCTGCCATAAGTGTCTTCCCTCCTCCAGGGATCCCAGATTCCTTCTCATTCTCTCCCTCATTCCCAGCCTGCACATTTTAGAGTTTGGCTGTTGAAGACTGGCTGTTGTTTTCAGTGCTGTTGAGACTGGCTTGGGCATTTAGCTGTACCACTCCTTTACACTACGGCTGCACGGCTGCTCCCTCTGACCCACTGCACTGCTGCTGCTCCGTCTGACCCCCTGATCCCCTTCAATTTCTTTCTATCTCCTCATCCTCCTTTCTATTTCTTCCCTTCTCTGCCCTTATCCTTCCAATACACTCTGGGGTCAACGGTGATCTAGACATCCCTCTTTCAAACATTGCACTCCCTCAGCTAGTTATTCTGTGTATCACATGTAAGTGAGATCATTCTGAGTTGTCTTCCTTCTGGCTTACTTCATTTAACATACCTTCCATATATCTTCCATATATCCATGTTGCAGCAAATCACATGCTTCCATCATTCCTTACAGCTATGTAGTATTCCCCTGTGTATTCATGCCACATATTCATCCTCCACTTACCCATCAATGAACACCTAGGTTGATTCCATGGCTTAGCTATTGTACTAAGTGCTGCAATGAATAATGTGCATATTTCAGAATGTCGTTTTACTGGAATGTTTTTTTGTGTGTGTGTCCTGGAGAAGATATCCAGAGTGCAATTGCTGGGTCATATGGCAACTCAGTTCTTAGTTTATTGAGATTTCTTCATTCTGTTTTCTATAAAGATTGAACCAGATTTCTCCATTCTGTTTTTATAAAGTTTGAAACAGGGAACATTTTCCACCAGTAATGTATGAGAATTCCTCTTTCACACACCACACCGTAAACACAGATTGTTCCCAGTATTTTCTATATGTGCCATTCTTGCTTGTGTGAAATGGTATCTCATTGTTGTCTTGATTTGGATATCCATAATAAAAGTGATGATGAACATTTTTATGTGCCTGTGGGCCATCTGCTGATCTTCCTCAGAGAAGTTTCTGTTCATTTCCACCCCTCATTTTATGATGGGGTTTTGGTTTTATGTAGTTGATCTTTGTGGGCAGTTTATATATCCAGGATATCAACCCTCTAGCTGATGTGTTTAATTCAGACATTCTCCATTAGGTTAGTTGTCTTTTAGTGTTAGACAATGGTTGGATTTTTTGGCCATGCCAAAACTCTTTAATTTGATGTCGTTGCATATATTAATTTCTTACTCTTTCGTCCTTACCAGTGGCATTGTATCATTGAACACACCTTTGAAGTCCAGAATGTTCTGCCTATGTTTTCTTCAGTGTAAATTCTGGTCTGATCTCAAAGCCTTTAATTCACTTTGAACTGGTTTTTGTGTATTAGTGAGATACAGGTCACCTTTAATTTTTTCATAGGTGATTCTCAATTTGCCTAGCACCATTTGTTGAAGATGCTGTATTTATTCCATTTCATGCTCTTAGCGCCTTTGTCAAAAAATTAGCTGGCATACATGTGGGTTTTTTCATTGAATATTCTATTCTAACCAATTGGTGAGAGAGAGATCCTTATTCAAATGCCATGCTGTTTTGATCACTATGATTTTATAGTATAGTTTCAAGTTAGGTAATGAGATACTTCCCAGTTTCCCACTAGCTTTCTGCAACAGATAAAAGATGTGAGGGAGCCTATGAAGGTTCTGGAAGCATTGAGGACAATAATTCTTGACACTAATTTTCACTCACCTGTGATACATCATGGTCCCCCAACCACTAGAAATGAGACAGCCTAAGGATGCTTCAATTAGCATTGAAATATACAGAAAAACTGTCAGACCCAGGAAAATTGCTATAGGGGAGAATCACAAATGCAGCAGGAAATCTGACAAACAGATGCAGTTGATTTTTTGGGATTGATTTTGTTTGTTTCAAACACCACTTGATCACTAGATCACTTGAATCCCTTTATTCATCGATTTGCTCAAGCGGGCGCCAGTAACATTTCCATTGGACCTATCACGTGCCAATGTAGCCCAATGGCATCTGGTTGATTCAGGAATATGAAGAGCCTCAAACAGTTCCTTCAGGGTCTTGACAAGGAAGTCTGACCATCTTCTAGGTGGGCGGCCACGTGATCTTTTGACATCCCGTGGGATCCAGTCGGTAATGGCTCTAGTCCAGCGGTCGTCTCCAAATCGCATTACAAGTCCAGCCCATCTGATTTTTGATGCCTTTGCAAACGAGACAGCGTCCCTGATTCTGGAATAGCGACGGAGGTCAGAACTCCGATTCCTTCTCTCACTTGAGTGAGGCGTGATATTCCAAGCATAGCTCTTTCGATTCCTCTCTGGGAGACCCAAATAGCATTCTCATCCTGCTTTCGTAGGGCCCAGGTCTCTGAGGCATATGTTAATGCAGGGAGAACGGTGGAGTCAAAGAGATGTGCCCGGAGCCGGAGGTTCTTTGTCCTTTTAGCTATTTCTTCAATGCCTTTGAAAGCATTCCATGCCGTTCTCTTCCTCCTGAGCAGCTTAGGTTTTAGGTCGTTCATCATGTTGATTTCTCGACCTAGGTACATATAACTGCTGCATTCAGAGATGTTTGTTCCATTGAGAGTGAATGGGGCCTCAGGAACTAGTTCATTCTTCATGAACATTGTTTTCTTTAGATTCAGCTGTAGACCTATCTTTCCACATTCTCGGTCAAAGTCAGCCAGCATTTGTGCCGCTTGGCTAATGTTTGGTGTTATTAGAACGATGTCATCAGCGAAGCGGAGGTGGTGTAGTTGCCGACCATCTATCTTCACTCCCATTCCTTCCCATTCTAATTGTCGCATGATGTTCTCAAGGGTGGTGCTGAAGAGTTTTGGTGAAATGGTATCACCCTGTCGAACCCCTCTTTTCACATTAATGATCACTTCTTTGTAGAATGGTGAGATCCTGGTGGTGAATCTGTAATACAGCTCATGAAGGATCCTTGGGTTTGAACCCTTTTGGCTAGGGCTTCGATGACTGCTTCAGTCTCCACAGAATCAAAGGCTTTCTGTAAATCAATGAACGTGAGACAGAGCGGCATCTTGTACTCTCTACAAACCTCAATGAGCTTGGTTACTGTGTGGATATGGTCAATTGTGCTGAATCCTTTCTGGAAGCCTGCTTGCTCGCATGGTTGTCCTTCATCTAGTGTTCTGCTAATCCAGTTCAGGATGACTCATGTAAACAGCTTGTAGATGACGGACAACAGGCAGATGGGGCGATAGTTGCCGATGTCGTGAATGCCTCCCTTCTTGAACAGTAGAACTGTCCTGCTGGTTTTCCATTGGGAGGGCACCTTGCATTCGGACAGGTAGCGTGTGAAGAGCCGAGCTAGTGTATTGATGAGTACCGATGGCAGATTCTTCAGGTGTTCAGGTCTGACTTTGTCTGGGCCTGGTGCTGTTCCCTTCTTTACTGACGAGATGGCATGTCGGATTTCAGAAAGGAGAACGTTGGGAATGACATATCCATCCTGTGGAATTTGGTATGTGGGCAGGTGGATTTGGCTATCAAAGAGATTTGAGTAGAATTCCTGGATAATCTTCTCCATTGCCTTTCTGGAAGATGTGATAGGAGGCGTCGGAGGGCAGTCATCTTGATCTTATAGTTGGCGAAGGACAGGCTGGCAGTGCGAATGCTTTTCCCGGCTTCTGCTGCATCTTCCAGTATTTCTGCTCTTCTATCTTTGAGGTCTTCTTTTATCGCTTCTCTGCACCGTTTAGCAAGCTTGGACGTTAGCATTTGGTCTCTTGAGGCTCGCGCCTTGCCACGTTGGCGAATGAGCTCGAGAGTTTCTGAAGACAAGCGTTCTTTTGTGTCTTTCTCTCTCTCGGCATTTTTCGCACAATCATGGAGGTGCTGAACCAGTCGGTTGTATTCTTCATCGATGTCGTCAGTAATGGTATCTTCCCATGTTGCTGCAATGGTGCCAAAGAGTTCCCAGTTGGTGGTCGTTCTGGGAGTTCTCTTCTGAAACTTTGCAGCCTTTTCTCCCCATTGTGGGAAGTAGAATTTTGCACGAAGGAGACGGTGGTCCGATCCTGTTTGGAATTTGGGGACGACAGCAACATCGGTCAGACAAAACCGTCGATTGAAGATGATGTGGTCAATTTCATTGTGGAACTGTCCGCCAGGAGATTCCCATGTCTAACGTTTGGCTTCAGCTTTCTGGAACTGTGAGTTCCCATGAATGGTCTTGGTGGACATGATGAACTCAGATAGTCTCTCACCCTGTTCGTTCCATTCTAGGCCATGGGTCCTGATGTGGAGTTCTTCAGCCGATCTTCCTATCTTGGCATTAAAATCACCCACTATGATCTTGTAGAAGGTGTGATCTTTTTTATAGAACTTCTCCAATTCCATGTAGAATTTCTCAATTTCATCTTCTTTGTATGTGCATGTTGGTGCGTAGACAATGAAGAAAGAAATTGCTGGCAGTGGGCCACATCTCTTCAAGTGTAATTGTCCTATTTGGTTTGTTTGGCATTCAAATGAATCAATGTTGACGGCCACATTCGTGTTGACAAGGACACCAACGCCACCGATGCCTCTTTTTGTTGCATGTTCCAAGGAACAATTCTTCTTCGGTGTCAAATACAGCATGATGCAACTGGCGCCTCCCTCGTCTCAGTCAGACCAATGATGTCGTAGTTGATCTTTTGCTCTTGCAGCATCAGATCCTCAATATATGCTTCCTGATGCCAGCATGCGTGCATTGAAAGTACAGTCATTTTATTTTTTTTTAAATTTTTTATTATACCACCGTGAAACATACAATTACAAAGGTGTTCATAATTGGTTCTTGGTAATACAGTATACCAGCACCCATCCCTCCACCAGTGCCCCATTTCCACCACCAATGTACCCCACCCCTCCCGCCCACCCCATGCTGCCTTAATAGCAGGTACCCCAGTTTCCTCTCTTTCTCTCTCTGTCTCTCTCTCTGTCTCTGCATCTCTCTCCCTCTTATTTTACACATTGTGGCTAGCCCTGCAGATATTTAGAGTTTATCACTTAAGTCTCTTTGTGTATATTCAATGGTGAGTTTTAATCTGCCATTACCATTTCCCACATTTAGTAAAACACTGGTATCTATTTATGTCGTATTAATGAATGCAGTCATTCTATATCTGTCCTTTTCCTTCTGACTAATTTCACTCCGCATGATAGTCTCCATGTCCATCCATTTGCAGGTAAATTTCATAATTTCATCTTTTCTGACAGCCCCATAGTATTCCATAATGTAGATGAACCACAGTTTCTTTAGCCAGTCCTCTGTTCTCGGGCATTTAGGTTGTTTCCAGATTCTAGCTATAGTGAATAGCGCAGAGATGAATAAAGAAGTACAGATAGTGTTTCTGCTATGTGTTTTTCGGTCTCTCGGGTATATTCCCAGGAGTGCTATTGCTGGATCAAATGGGAGCTCAATATCTAGTTTTCGGAGGAATGCCCATATTGTTTTCCAAAAGGGCTGGACCAGTCGGCACTCCCACCAACAGTGGATCAGAGTCCCTTTTTTCCCCACATCCACGCCAGCACCGGTTGTTCTTGCTGTTTTGGATGTGTGCCAGTCTCTGTGGTGTGAGATTGTACCTCATTGTTGTTTTGATTTGCATCTCCCTGATGATTAAAGATGAAGAACACTTTTAATATGCCTTTTGTCCATTCGAATTTCTTCTTTTTGGAAGCTTCTGTTCATTTCTTCTCCCCATTTTTTGATGGGGTTGGCTGTTTTTTTCTTGTGGAGGGCTACCAGTGCCTGATATATCCTGGATATTAACCCCTTGTCAGATGGGTATTGGGTGAATATCCTTTCCCACTCTGTGGATTGTCTTTGTATCTTGGTCACCGTTTCTTTTGAGGTGCAGAAGCTTTTTAGTTTTATATAATCCCATTTGTTTATCTTTGCTTCCATTTGCTTGGTCAGTGGTGTGTCGTGTTTAAAGATACTATTTGTTTCGATGTCGTGAGCGTTTCTCCTATGTTTTCTTCGATGTACCTTATAGATTCATGTCTGAGGTTGAGATCTAGAATCCATTTTGATCTGACTTTTGTGCATGGCGTTAGAAGGAGGTCTAAGTTCATTTTTTTACATGTAGCTGCCCAGTTTTCCCAGCACCATTTGTTGAAGAGGCTTTCTTTGCTCCACTTAATATTTTTTCTCCTTTATCGAAGATTAAGTGGTTGTATATTTGAGAATGTGTTTCAGGATACTCAGTTCTATTCCATAGGTCTACAGGTCTGTCTCTATACCAATACCACACTGTCTTAATTACAACTGCTCTGTAGTAGAGCTTGAGGTTGGGGAAAGTGATACCTCCCATCTTCTTTTTCCCAAGGATTGCTTTAGCTATTCGTGGAGTTTTATTATTCCATACAAATTTCAGGAGTGTTTGTTCAATTTCTTTGAAGAACATCATGGTTATCTTTATAGGGACTGCATTTAATCTGTATAAAGCTCTAGGGAGTATTACCATTTTGATAATGTTAATCCTTCCGATCCATGAGCAGGGAATATGTCTCCATTTCCTCAGGTCTTCTTTTATTTCCTGAAGTAACGTTTTGTAGTTTTCTTTGTAGAGATCCCTTACATTCTTTGTCAAACTGATTGCTAGGTATTTGATTTTCTGCAGCGCAATTGTGAATGGGATAGTTTCTTTAATGTCCCTTTCTTCTCTTTCGCTGTTTGCATATAGGAAGGCCATTGACTTTTGGGTATTGATTTTGTACCCTACCACTCTGCTATAGGAATGTATTATTTCTAGGAGCCTCTTGGTAGAGAGTTTCGGGTTTTCCAGGTATAATATCATGTCATCTGCAAATAGTGATAACTTGGCTTCTTCCCTTCCTATCTGGATGCCTTTAATGTCTTTTTTCTTCCCTGATTGCTATGGCAAGTACTTCCAGTACTATATTGAATAGAAGTGGTGAGAGTGGGCAGCCTTGTCTTGTCCCTGATCTTAAGGGGAAGGCTTTCAGTTTTTCCCCATTGAGAATGATGCTCGCTGTGGGCTTGTAGTAGATGGCCTGGATTATCTTGAGGAAGGTTCCTTCAATCCCCATTTTACGGAGAGCTTTCATCATGAGCGGGTGTTGAACCTTGTCAAATGCCTTCTCTGCATCTATTGATATGATCATATGGTTTTCATTTTTCTTTTTTGTTGATATGATGTATTATGTTGATTGACTTTCGGATGTTGACCCATCCTTGCATTCCCAGGATGAATCCCACTTGGTCATGGTGTATAATCTTTTTGATGACTCTTTGGATTCTATTTGCTAGTATTTTGTTGAAGATCTTAGCATCTGTATTCATCAGGGAGATTGGTCTGTAGTTTTCCTTTTTTGTGGCATCTAAACCCAGGTCCAGATGGATTCACCAGTGAATTCTACAAAACCTTTAAAGAGGACCTACTCCCAATTCTTTTTAAGCTCTTCCGGCAAATTGAAGAAACAGAAACACTCCCAAAATAGCTTTTACGAGGCACATATCTGACAGTCATTTTAGTCCTTCTTTCGTTTTGGCAGCCTAGGATGGCCATGAAATTTTATCAGGCACTGCTTGTTTGCCTTTCTTACTGCTGCCATATATATTAAGGGCTCTTTCAGGGTCAGGAAAATAAACATTTCTGTTTCTGGATTTGGCATATAGAACACACATAGGACAGCTTGCCAGGCTCTGCCATGCGGGTGCTATATTCTCATTACTTTGTGGGGCTCTCTCAGAGGGATGGGTAGAATATTTATGGTACGGGGAAAGCTGGTTTCTGCTCTGCCAGGTGTACCTGTGTCTTAGGCTCATACATTCCTGGGCTTGAAATACTCTCCTCTGAAGGGCGGGTCTCTGCGTGGTGGGTCCTTGTAGGCTGGGTTTCTGACAAGCCAGGCTGGAGACTGGATTAATCTGCAGGCTGGAGACTGGATTAATCTGCTGGGTGGAGATATTTCCTGCTGCAGAGTGTGGATTGTGAAGATCGCTGCCAGCAAGGTGTGGGGGTTTCTCTGGGCTCCTCCGAGGCTCCATCGAGATGGTGGACTCGGGTCGGAGTTGCTCTTGTGGTCCATGGAATGCAGGGGGTTCAATGGGGGAAAGCTGGTTTCTGCTCTGCCGGGTGTACCTGTGTCTTTGTGGGGCTCTCTCAGAGGGGTGGGTAGAATATTTATGGTACAGGGAAAGCTGGTTTCTGCTCTGCCGGGTGTACCTGTGTACAACAAACAGGTTGTTGTTTCAAGCGAGAACTTTCAAACACCATACTGGAAAAATTCTTCTGAGTTTCAAATGGAAGGGGCAAATGAGCTTCCATTTGTACATCAGATTGAAAGACTTAAATGTCATTATAATAACATAAAATAGAGAACATTTTTTTTCATCTCTGTCATGGTTTGGGCGGTGTGCGTGGGCGTGGGGCTGTGGTCCGGCCCCGGCAGAACCTCAAAAGGCCCCACTCGGCGCCGTTCACTTGGACTCTCATAGAACTCCACAGGGCCATCACCGGTCGCCCACTGGCGTTTCCTCATCGGCCAGGTTGGGTGGGCTGTGGGCAGGCGGTTTGCTCGCGCGTTGGGAGTGGGGGCGGTGGGTTCAGCGCCGGGCCCCCCAGCGCCCCCCCTCCGGCCCGCCTTCCTTGACTTCTGAACTCGCCTAAGTTTTGGGGTGTTGGTATCTCGGTGCTGGTGTTGTTTTGCGCAGTTTAGTTGGGTTGGCTCTTGTTCTGTAGGATTGGGGGCGGGGGAACATGGCAAGCTATCATAAAGATAAGAAAATAATGAATTGCAGTGAAGCAATGAAAGCAAAATCTACCTTGGAGGGAAGCTGAGAGTACATTTTCCTTGACTGAAGATCTAGCATGAATAAAAAAATAGAAAAATAATATTTTGATAAGATCAGATGATATGGTAAATGAATGAGATTTTCTTTTTTAAAATTTTTTATTATACCACCATGAGATATACAATTACAAAGATGTTCATAATTGGGTTCAGTCATACATTGTTCCAGCACCCATCCCTTCACCAGTGCCCCATTCCCACCACCAATGTCCCCACATTCCTTCCCTCCCAGCTCTATAGCAGGCATTTTTTTTCTTTCCCTTCCTTTCTCTCTCTGCCTCTCTCTGTCTCTCTCTATCTCTCTCTGTCTCTCTTTCATTTTTTAAAAAAATTTTATTATACCATGTGAGATATAGAATTACAAGGATGCTCGTAATTGGGTCTCTACAATACAGTGTTCCAGAACCCATCCCTCCACCAGTGCCATTTGCCACCATCCAGTTCCCAAACATGCCCACCCAAACCCTGCCTGCCCCTATTGCAGGCTCATTTTACTTCTGTATCTCTTTGTCTATGTCCCTGTATTTCTCTCTCTCTCCAATTACACTTTGTGGCCTGTCCTATGGATACTAATAATGTATGTTGTCTCTATCTGAATATTTAATAGTGAGTTCTAGTGTGACATCATAATTCCTCATGAATGAGATTTTCAAGACCCCTTAGATGGGCAGCTTAGAATGCTGTTATTTTAACACCTGAGACTGCTTACCAGGCATTCTGAAATTGGTAGAATTCTCAAAAAATACTTTTGAAACCAGGTTATCGTTATTCTCTTAGGTACATGAAAATGGCAATAGCTCTTAGGAGAGTGGAAATAAAAAACATCATCTTAATATAGTGTTATAATGAATACAAAGTATTTGGAAACCATGGTGTCTGTGACTTTGACATTTGAAGTATAAGATATGAGTGGAGATGGTCAGACCCCACTGAAAAGTGGCTAGAGTGAAAGTGGAGGTCTTAGGAAGAGCGCCATGGAATTCTCTGTTTTGGAACCAACTCAGTGTAGTGATGTCACTCCCTGTAAGAGAGTTCGGGCGTTATACTGTTTTGATCATATGAAAAGCCTCCTTCCGGGAAAGGACAACTAAGCTGCTAGATTTGTTCTGGAATCTGGATCTGATATCTGGAATTTCAAGGGTACTGTGCCACCCACACGGCAGAGGCTGGCAAGCTACCCGTGTCGTATTTGATATGCCAAATACCAGTAACAATTTTAGACCTCATTCCCATGACCTGATGGAATGGTTTGAGGCTCTTTATGTTCCTGGAGCAAGCAGATGCCCTTGGGCTCTACTTGCATGAGACGGGATATATGGAGATGTTACTGGTGCCCGCTCGAGCCAATCAATGATGAACAGGAATACAGTGATACAGTGAAGTGGACCAGGTTCTTGTGGGCAGAGACTTCTTAATATAATTTTTTTCTTTTTTGACTGAAGCTCTCAGGAGGAAATGTCTTTCCTAATGCTACCATTGGATGAATAGATCATCTATATGTCTGTTTATCTGGCTCTTAGTAGACTCAACAAATAGCTCTAAGCAGGTCTGCGTGCCAAGTACTTTTGTTGGTGCTGAGGATAAAGCGGTTAATGAGGACCTCAAGGAATTTGCATACTAATGGGGCAGTCACAAAATAAACAAATACACAAATAAGTAAACATTATGTATTTTAATGAGTTCTGAGGAAAGTAAATAGGTTGATGAGGAAATTAATGAAAAAGTTACTGTACTGAATAAAGGTCACTTCAGTTAGGGTAGTCACAAGAGCCATGTCTTGATGGCTGATAAAGAGCCTTATAGAAAAAAAAATGCCAGAGAAGAATATTTCAGACAGAAAAAAAGCAAATGCAATGGCATGACTCAGACAAGAAGAACCATATAGTACACTATGGGAGGAGCAAGGGGGTGGTGTTAGATGAGGTAGAGAAGGCAAGAAATTAGTGTTTTATTCTGCATGTACTAAAAACTTGTTGATGACTTTCAAGAGAAATAAAAAAATTTCTTGTGTTTGTTTTTCAAGTAAGATTACTTTGAAAGTGCATGGAAAATGTATTGGAAAGAAAAAAATGATAGCTGAGATTAGTTTGGTGATGGTAACTTGGGTATTAATTTTTCCCACTGAGAAGTGGTATCTACATGCCTCCACTCAGGTCTGGGCAGGCTTATGACTATTTCCACCCATAGACTAACTATGGAAGTGACCCTGAAATGTGCCCATTTTAGGGGCGGAGCAATAGCACAGCGGGTAGGGCGTTTGCTTTGCACCCGGCCGACCTGGGTTCGATCCCCGGCATCCCATATGGTCCCGGAGCACCACCAGGAGTAATTCCTTAGCGAAGAGCCAGGAGTAACCTCTGAGCATTGCTGGGTGTGACCCAAAAAGAAAAAGAAAAAAAGTAAAAAAGAAAAAAGGAATGTGCCCATTTTGACCATAAAAGGCTCTGTGGATTCTGCCTTGTTTCCAAATAGTTCACATTCATGACAACATTAAGTTTAGTTTCAAGCTTTTTTTTTTTTTTAACGTAAAAAAAAAAAAAAAAAAAAAAAAAAAAAGCATGTTTGGGTTGGCATCCCCC
Source organism: Cryptotis parvus (assembly GCA_021461705.1). Taxonomy (NCBI): domain Eukaryota; kingdom Metazoa; phylum Chordata; class Mammalia; order Eulipotyphla; family Soricidae; genus Cryptotis; species Cryptotis parvus. Next base: position 17,654 of record JAJIBD010010836.1, on the reverse strand, counting down.
CCCCACCCCACCCCCCCCCCCCCCTCTTCCTTTTCCTTTATTCCGTTTCCAGCTTTTATTCCCACTTGATCTCCTGCATCAGAAGTGCACCTACCTGAGGAGGTTCAGTCATAAAGGATCCTCATGTCCTCATGTTCGATGCATTTCCTCAATAATCCCAGCACAGGTCTTTTCTGAGAGCCACCATCAATCATAAGATGTGCGAGTGGAGATGTCTCCAAATAACTCCAGCACTTGTTAAGTCACCCTTTTTGTCTGATCTTCCCAGCTGAGGTCCCAGATATTTTATATTATTTTTTTAAATTTTTTTTATTATTACTGATTTTGGCATATTGAATACGCATCGGACAGCTTCCCAGGCTCTGCTGTGCGGGCAGTATACTCTCAGTAGCTTGCTGGGCTCTCTGAGAGGGGTGGGTAGAATATTCATGGTAATTTGGAGAAAAATTGCGCAGACGCAAAGCATCCGTGTGCAATGGGGAGAGCTGCTCGGCCTGGTGTATCTGTGTCTGTGGTTCAAGCATTCCTGGGCTTGAAATACTTTCCTCTGAAGGGTGGGTCTCTGAAGGGCGGGTCTCTGTAGGCTGGGTCTCTGACAAGCCGAACTGGAGATTGGCGTAATCTCTTGGGTGGACATCTAACGAGCTGTGAAGTGTGGATGATGAAGATAGCTGCCAGCATGGTGTGGAGGTTCCTCTGGGTTCTTCTGAGGCTCTATCGGAATGGTGGACTGGGGCTGGAAGTCGCTCTCATGGTCAATGGAATGCAGAGAGTGCAACTGGAAAGCTGGTAGCTGCTCTGCCTGGTGTATCTGGTGTATAATATTTTTATTATACCACCGTGCAATGTACAATTAAAAAGATGTTCATGATTGGGTTGCAGTCATACATTTTTCCAGCACCCATACCTCCACCAGTGCCCCATTCCCACCACCAATATCCCCAATTTCCCTCCCCTTCCTCTAGCCTGCCTCTATAGCAAGCACTATTTCTCTCTCTTTCTCTCTTTCTCTCTCTTGCACATTGTGGCTTGCCCTACAGACATTTAGGGATTATCACTCCCTTTGTTCAATGTTCAGTGTTAGTGTGGCACTAACATTTCCCATAATTAGTAGAGCACTAGCATATATTTATATACCACTAATGAATGCAGTCATTCTATAGCTGTCCTTTACTTTCTGACAAATTTCACTCAGCATGATACTCTCCATGTCCATCCATTTGCTTGTAAATTCCGTGACTTTGTCTTTTCTGACAGCTGCATAGTATTCCATTGTGTAGATGTACCACAGTTTCTTTAGCCAGTCTTCTGTTCTTGGGCATTCAGGTTGTTTCCAGATTCTGGCTATTGTGAATAGTGCTGCAATGAACATAGAAGTGCAGATAGTGTTTCTTCTCTGTGTTTTTGGGTCTCCGAGGTATATTCCCAGGAGTGGCATTTCTGAGTCTAATGGGAGTTTAATATCTAGTTTTTGAAGGAATGTCCATATTGTTTTCCAAAAGGGCTGGACCAGTTGGCACTCCCACCAACAGTGGATGAGAGTCCCTTTCTCCCCGCATCCATGCCAGCACCGGTTGTTCTTGCTCTTTTGGATGTGTGCCAGTCTCTGTGGCGTGAGATGATACCTCATTGTTGCTTTGATTTGCATCTCCCTGATGATTAATGATGAAATGCACCTTTTCATATGCCTTTTGGCAATTAGAATTTCTCCTTTTGGGGGAGTTTCTTTTCATTTCTTCTCCCCATTTTTGATGGGGTTGACTGTTTTCTTCTTGTAGAGTTCTACCAGTGCCTGGTATATCCTGGATATTAACCCCTTATCAGATGGGAAGTAAGTGAATATTCTTACCCAGTCTGTGGGCTGTCTCTGTTTTTTGGTCATTGTTTCTTTTGAGGTGCAGAAGTTTTTCAGTTTTATATAATCCCATTTGTTATCTTTGCTTCCATTTGCTTTGTCAGTGCTGTTTCATCTCGAAGATGCCCTTAGATTCAATGTTGTAAAGAGTTTTTCCTATGTTTTCTTCTATGTACCTTATGGATTCATGCCTGATATTGAGATCTTTGATACATTTTGATCTGACCTTTGTGCACGGTGTTAGAAGAAGGTCTAAGTTCATTTTACATGTAGCTACCCAGTTTTCCCAGCACCACCTGTTGAAAAGGCTTTCTTTGCTCCACTTAATATTTTTTGCAGCTTTATCAAAGATCAAGCGACCATATATTGGAGAGTGTGTTTCAGGATATTCAGTTCTATTCCATAGGTCTACTGGTCTGTCTCTATTCCAATCCCATTCCGTTTTGATTACAACTGCTTTGTGGTAGAGCTTAAAGTTGGGAAAGTTGATACCTCCCACCTTCTTTTTCCCAAGGATTGCTTTAGCTATTTGTGGAGTTTTATTATTCCATATAAATTTCAGGAATGTTTGGTCAATATCTCTGAAGAATGTCATGAGTCCCAGATATTTTAGAGCATAGATAAATCATGCCTACAAAAAGCTGTTGGGATTCAAGATACTATAAGATTTGAATAAGTCATATAGTTCTTCATTGGGTGAGTAATATCTTTGAGGGAAGAAATGAAGGGAGGCCATGAAACTTGTGGTTATACCTGTGAAACACTTAAGTAGAGAGAGCATGTAGCTCTTCAGATCTAGTTCTGTCAGTCATCTAGGGTTGGGATATGCAGTTGGCAAGCAGTATATGGATTCTATTTGATATCAATGCACGGAGCTAACCTATGCAGGAGGTAGGTGGAGAGGAACTAGTTCCAGACTTCAATCTGGGGCAATCCAATATTCAGAGAGGAAGTGGGTAAGAGGATGAACCATGAAAAGGAATCAAGACCCAGTGCACAGTGAGTCAGAAGAGACAGACAGACAGACAGACAGACAGAGAGAATCGCTCAATAGGCTGGAGGGCATGCTTTTGCATACAGGAGGCCCGAGGGCCACCAGGTGTGACCCCAAACCAAAAATAACAAAACCAAAAGCAAATGAACTACTGGTTTGTTTCAAACGCAGAGAGTGAGCAAGCAAGCAAGAGAGAGAGAGAGAGAGAGAGAAGAGAGAGAGTCAACTTTGAGGAAAACTAGAGAGAAAAATATGAGGCACCATCTTTAGATTCATCAGTAAAGAGAACACCTGGAACCTTAAGAAGAACAATTTCAGGCAATAGTCCGAGTGGCGGAGCTCATGCCCAAGCTGTGCCTGAGAGGACTGCCTTGGCATGCATCAGGACTGCTGAGAATGCCCCAATTTAAATGGAGCATTTCGGTTGAAGGGCAGAAACGTAGTTGCTAATTTGATCTCTTAAGAGAATGAAGAATAGAAAAATATGGGTCATCTCTGCTACATGTGACTAATTTAAGTGCTACTGAAGTTACACAATATTTCTCCCTAGAGAAATAGGGTGATTTAGTAGACTCAAGTTTTGGCATCAGAACTGGCTTGGAATGGTATAGAGAGGGCCTAGCTCCAGCTTGGCTCCATGCGGCCTTTGAGCATCGGAGGGTGTGGTCATAAAAGACCCCAAGCACCTCTGGGTGGCCACAATGGTCCTATCAGCGCAGACTTTGAGCACCGCGCCCTTAGGCCCTCACAGTGAACTCCAGCCCACTTGGACAACTCTCTGGAGCAGAACCTTCCCAGGCACTGTTTAGGAAGTTTGTACCCTCCTGAAAAAAGCATAGAAAGATGATTTGATATCATTAAATTTGTATCTTCATCTGTAAAATAAGGGATAACAATGGTTTTGCACTTCCCAAGTATTATTTTTCAATAATACTTTATCAGGCCTTCTCATAGGGTTTGGTACATAGTCAAAATGAGAGAACATTTTAGCATACTGCTAGACATGTAGGAGTTGGCTCAATACTCATTCATGGAAAATGCACTTATTAATTGCCTACTGTGTGCTGACCAGTCCCGGTGCCTCATGTCTGGGGGACTACAGTAAGAGCATAGTCTCTGATCTCCAGCACATGATAGGCCAGAGGGGAGATACACCTACAGACAATTGTGTTAGTATGATCTTAGTATCAGTGGGACTGAAGGAGTTCTAAAGTGTGTCGAGGATACTATGCAGCTGTTAGGAAAAATGAGGTTATGAAATTTGCCTATATTCGTGAGATGGAGCTGGGGCTTCCCTTCCCCTCTGACTCATTCTGGTGGCCCAGTGGCCCAGCCCACGAACTGACTCAGGGCAATAAGCCATCAAACAGAGACTCAGATGGGGGAGAGCTACCAGTCAGCTCTTCCCAAGTCGTGCAGTCACTTGTGGCCACGCTGTACATCAAACTCGTGGAACCAATCATGTCCTAGAATATATTATAATCTACAATGTGTAAGAAAGGGAAACGGGAAGGAGAGAGAGAGAGAGAAAGAGAGAAAGAGAGAAAGGAGATAAAGAAACTCCTATGGAGGCAGGCTGGGGGAAGGGGGAGGACAGTGAGGATTGGTGGTGGGTAATGGACATGGTAGAGGGATGGGTGTTGGAACACCATAGAACCAAACTCAAACATAAACATCTTGTAATTCTGTATCTAAAGGTGGTATAATCACTTCATCACTTGATCACTTGACATCCCGTTATTCATCGATTTGCTCGAGCAGGCACCAGTAACATTTCCATTTGACCCTATCACATGCCAGTGTAGCCCAATGGCATCTGATTGCTTCAGGAATACAAAGAGCCTCAAACCGTTCCTTCAGGGTCTTGATGAAGAAGTTTGACCATCTTGTAGGTGGGCGGCCACACGATCCTTTGATATCCCGTGGGATCCAGTCGGTAATGGCTCTAGTCCAGCGGTCATCTCCAAATCGCATTACATGTCCAGCCCATCTGATTTTCGATGCCTTGGCAAATGAGACAGCATCCCTGACTCTGGAACAGCAAAGGAGGTTGGAGCTCTGGATTCCTTCTTTCGCTTCAGTGAGGCGTGATATTCCAAGCATAGCTCTTTCAATTCCTCTTTGGGAGACCCGAATAGCATTCTCATCCTGCTTTCATAGGGCCCAGGTCTCTGAGGCGTATGTTAATGCAGGGAGAACAGTGGAATTGAAGAGATATGCCCAGAGCCGGAGGTTCTTTTGTCTTTTTAGCTATTTCTTCGATGCTTTTGAAGGCATTCCATGCCGCTCTCTTCCTCCTGTGCAGCTCAGATTTTAGGTCATTCATCATATTGACTTCCCGACCTAGGTACACATAACTGCTGCATTCAGGGATGTTTGTTCCATTGAGAATGAATGGGGACTCTGGAACTAGTTCATTTTTCATGAACATAGTTTTCTTCAGATTCAGCTGTAGACCTATCTTTCCACATTCTGGGTCAAAGTCAGCCAGCATTTGTGTCGCTTGGCTAATGTTTTGTGTTATTAGAACGATGTCATCAGCGAAGCGGAGGTGATGTAGTTGCCGACCACCTATCTTCACTCCCATTCCTTCCCATTCTAGTTGTCTCCAGGGTGGCGCTGAAGAGTTTTGGTGAAATGGTATCACCTGCCAAACCCCTCTTTTGACATTGATGATCACTTCTTTGTAGAATGGTGAGATCCTTTTGGTGAATCCGTAATATAGCTCACGAGGGATCTTAATGTATTGGGTTTGAATGTCCTGTTTGGCTAGGGCTTCGATGACTGCTTCAGTCTCCACAGAATCAAAGGCTTTCTTTAAGTCAATGAATGTGAGACAGAGTGGCATCCTGAACTCCCTACACACTTCAATGAGCTTGGTTACCGTGTGGATGTGGTCAATTGTGCTGAATCCTTTTCAGAAGCCAGATTGCTCACATGGTTGCCCTTCATCTAATGTTCTGTCAACTGTTCAGGATGACTCAAGTGAACAGCTTGTAGATGACAGACAATAGGCAGATGGGGCGATAGTTGCCAATGTTGTGGATGTCTCCCTTCTTGAACAGTAGAACTGTCTTGCTGGTTTTCTAATGGGAGGGCACCTTGCATTTGGACAGGTAGTGTGTGAAGAGCCGAGCCAGTGTATTGATGAGTACTGAAGGCAGATTCTTCAGGTGTTCAGGTGGTATAATAAAAAAAAGAAATTTGTCTATAAATTGATGGACATGGAGAGGATCATGTTGAGTGAAATTAGAAAAAAAACTGATATAGAATGACTGCATTTATTTGCATTATATATATATATATTATGATACCAATATCCAAGACCAGGCAAAACATGGAACAGGAGGTCTAGTCAACTGTGGAATCTACCACAAACATGTGGGAGTCAGATGTTAGGTAAGATAGAGAAGGGAACAGCGTGCTAATAATTGTCGAAAGTGATGATACCAGCCTAGAACTGAGTATTGAATACAGGCAAAAAGATACACATGATAACCTCTAAATGTATCTAAATTGCAATCCACAGTGTGTCAGAGAAGGAAGAGAGAGAGAGAGAAGAGATAAAGAACTTGCCATAGAGGCAGGCTGGGGGTGGGGGAGGGAATTGGAGACATTGGTGGTGGGAAGTGGGCACTGGTAGAGGGATGGGTGCTGGAACACTGTGTGATTGAAACCCAAACATGAACATCTTTGTAACTGTATATCTCATGGTGGTATAATAAAATATTAACAAACAAACTAATTAATTAATTAACTAAGTGTGTCTGAGGGCATCGAAGAAGACTGTGCAGATAAACCGGCATTTTATTTACAACTTTAAGTGGGTGGAGGAATGGAGATTTAGCTTGGGTTTGCTACATGGAAAAGCTTGGGCAGGTATTGGCATTCCAAGAGGAAAGAGCATCAGATTTCAAGGATTAGAGATGGGACTGAACGTAGCATAACCTGAATGAATAGGGAATAGGGAATAGACAGCTGGTGGTGAGGGGCTCAGCCAGACTGGTAAGGAACTGAAGGATGAAAAGCCTCATTTTTACACAAAGTTTAGTTTTATTCTGGAGAAATAAGAGACCACTGAAGAATTGACATAATATGCATGTGACATTTGGTCCTCAAAATGTTCTATTCTTCCCATAGAAATAGTGGATCAAAGAGCCTGACGCCAAAAAGAAAGGTAAAGGGAAAGTGTATTAAGGAGGTGCTGAATTCAATAATGACATGATGGTGATAATATCTGTATTTTGTGACATTTGGGGTAGATATAACTCTATAAATTTATGATTTAGTATGCTTTCTTCTTCTAAATTAATTTTATAGGTTATATAGATGGTATTGCAATTTTCTTTAAAAATTGTTTTAAAACTTAAATATGCTATAGACCCCATGAAACCTAAATAAACTGTTGGGTCCTACATTATTCTTTATTGGTTTCTGTAATCTTACATTTCTGTAAATATTCGTTTTATTAAACACTCTTAACATAAGGAGAGGGATGGTTTTCAGCAATCTGGTGATAGTGGAAGTACAATAACACTATGTATCAAATGAATAAATGTTAAGGCTAGATAATACAGGAGATAGGACCCTAGTTCTGAAACATAATTGACCCTGGTTCCATCCCTGCCACTTCATGTGTTTCTGTAAGACCATCTAGGAGTGATCCCTGAGCACAGAACCAAGAATAAGCCCTGAGCACCACCAGCTGTGGCCCCAAACAGCAACAAAAAGCACACGTATTCACTGTCTGTCTATCACTGTCTAGCCTATACATCATAGATTTGCTCGAGTGGGCACCAGTAACATCTCAATACGTCCTGTCACATGCAAGATAGCTCAAGGGCATCATCCCGCTCCAGGAATATAAAGAGCCTCAAACCATTCCATCAGGTCATGGGAATGAGGTCCATAATTGTTACTGGTATTTGGCAGGTCAAATACGACATGGGTAGCTTGCCAGGCTCTGCATTGCAGGAGGGATACTCTAGTAGTCACCTCAAAACTAGAGCAAATATTGATGAACCATGCAGCAGCAAAGCTGGGCTGTGATCAGCTCTTCTGCTGGGTGGAGCTCTGAGGAGAGGGGAGTCCGGATGTGGAAAATGGTGGCCCTCGTGGTGTGGGTATTCCTCTGGCTTCTTGCGAGGCTCTGCTGGGGTGGCGGGCCAGGGCTAGAACCTGCCATCCCTCCCGGACGTCCCATGATCAACTGGGCACTGGGAGAGCAAGTAGCAGCTCTGCCCCGTGTGTGTGAGTCTCGTATTAAACTCATTAAAACGATTCTTCAATAAAAACAAATATAAAATAAATTCTCCGTTTCCCAGGCTGATCATAACTGTTTCCAAGAGTTACTTGGGACAACAACGCACATGTTACTTTTGATACTGTGTTCATTACTGATACAGTATATTCTTTCTGTGTTTATAAAGACATCCACATTAATGAAATGGATATACAAGATATCTATATATCTCTACTTATATTTTTTCTGCATGTATATATTACATATATAATATATATGTAATATCATGCACAGATTATGTATTGAATACTTTGAATTCGTTTAGTTGGGATCAACCTAGTGGTGCTCAGGGGCTACTTCTAACCCTTATTGAGGATTCACTCCCTGCCGTTCTTTTTTTTTTTTTTTTTTTTTTTTTTTGGGTCACACCCGGCAATGCTCAGGGGTTACTCCTGGCTCTGCACTCAGGAATTACCCTGTTGGTGCTCAGGGGACCATATATGGGATGCCGGGGATCAAACCCGGGCCAGCACAGGCCGGCCGCGTGCAAGGCAAACACCCTACCCGCTGGACTATCGCTCTGGCCCCTCCCTGCCATGCTTGGCGAGCCCTGGGAGCCTGGGGAAGACTAAACCCATGACACTTGCATGAAAGTATCTGCTCAAGCATGTTGCACTCTCTCTTTTCCCCAAATGATTAAGCAACAAAACTGTGGAGGGGGCAAGAAATTAGGTGAGAAATGTATTCATTGTACTGTTTTATTGCCTAGTTTTTATGTTTATCTGTTTCTCAAATTAAATTTGGTGAGCCAGGGAGATAACTCAAGACTTGGAGGGCACACCTTACATTCTTGAGGCCCTGAGACTGTTTATTGACACAGCATGGCTTTCCTACCAGGATGGCCCCTGGACCTCCAGGCTCTGAAAGGGAAGCCCCCCACACCCCAATTATATAACATTTTGGTCTTATTTCTTTTTATTAGCTTCATTTTTTATACCACCGTGAGATATACAATTACAAAGATATTCATGTTTGGGTTTAAGTCATACAGTGTTCCAGCACCCATCCCACCAGTGCCCATTTCCCACCACCAATGTCCCCTGATTCCCTTCCCCTTCCCCCGTCTGCCTCTATGGCAGACACTTTGCCTCTCTTCTCTCTCTCTCTCTCTCTGTCTCTTTCCCTTCTCTTGCACACTGTGGCTTGCAATATATACATTTAGAGATTATCATGTATGTCCCTTTGCCTATATTCAATGCTCATTTCTATTGAAACTAATTCTAAAGCTATTTTTCACCAGGGACCCAAACATAGGTTGATCGTTTCATTAATATATATATATATATGTTTAATTTAATGTTCTGTATCCCTCCACCCCCAAGCAAAGTTTTCATATACTCAGTATCTGTGACTAAAATGATCAGGGCCTAAAGAATAGAAGAGCTTAATGCCACTATCAAGCCATGGTGACAAAAGTGATGCTTTGACTATATCCAGATTCTTCTGATGTTAGAAAATACGATGAGAGATTAGATTACTAGAGGGCTCGCATCTGCATTTAGATTCTCCTGAAAGTCTAGTAGTTTTCAGACATAATGTGAAGTGCCCACACTGTTTTTCACACATCTCCCAGCTGTCCAACTGACCCTCCGCTTCATGCTGTCACGGAGCAGGAACACGTATCCTGGAAATTCAAAATTCATGACTGCCTCCTCTCACTGATTGAGGCCAAAGCCCAATTTCACAGCAGGGAAATGAGCCAGGAGGAGGGTCTGCATTCTGAGGAGCTCCGGAGGGGGTTCCCACTCTGCACACTGGGCGTGCAGAAGACGCGAGAAAGGGAGATTCTCCTGCCAGAGGGGTGTGAAGCCTCTGCACCCCACACATCACATCCACCAACAAGCTGCCGAGGTTTAGGAATTTCTTCCAGGAAGAGAACACAGTGGCACCCCTTGCTATCTGTGCTAACATATCCCCTAAAATCATGAAAAGAAATAATGGGGAAAACATGTGTTCTTCCAAGTTAAAGTGGTTGGGTGTGTGTGTGTGTGTGTGTGTGTGTGTGGTTGGAGGTACAATCTCCCACCAGCAATGTATGTCATCCAGATGGACACCTCATGCCTTAGTAATTTCTGTAACATGGTCGCAAACTGTGTTCCACTTCAGATCTTTCTTCCCTCTGCATTTGAAGGAAGAAGGACCATCATAACCAGTGGAGTTCACAGCCACATAACTTTATCCAGTGCAAAATTAGCCAGAAGGAGAGAGAGACAGATACAGAATGATTGCATTTATTTGCATAACATAAATATATATGTACATTTTATGATACCAGTATCCAAGGTCAAGTGAAACATATATCAGGAGTGGAAGGTGGAAATATCACAAACGTGTGGGAGTCAGAGGTTAGGTAAGACAGAAAATGGAACAGTGTGCTAACAATTGTCGAGGGTACTAATACCAACCTAGAACTGAGCATTAAATACAGGCAAAAAGATACACATGACAACCCTTTAATGTATGTTCTGTAATCCATAATCTGGAAGAAAGAGAGAGAAAGGGAAAGAAATAAAGAACCTGTCATGGAGGTTGGCTGGGGGAGGGGGAGAGGGAACCGGTAGTTGGTGGTGGGAGATGGGCACTGGTGGAGGGATGGGTGCTGGAACACTGTATGACCAAAACCCTAATATGAACTTTTTAATTGTATATCTTTGTAATTGCATATCTCACAGTGGTATAATAAAATACTTTTTTAAAAAAAAGCCTGTATCACAGCGACTGACTGGGAAACAGCAAGAGTCACAGGGTTGAGCTGCTGCCCGCTCGGCCTGTGCTGGGCTGATGAGGGTACCTGGAAGGGGGCAGGGCCGGGCTCCCCCTACCTCCCGGTTAGACCCCCAGAGGCCCGAGAACCTCATGCATCACAACTGTAGCCACTTGCAAGGTCCTGACTCCACAGCTCAGCAGAGCCACACCCAACGGAATAGTCTAGTTTCAAGGCCAGGTATGCAGGACTGGGTGATTGACTCAACCAGGTTCCTTGAGGAGCTGAAACTGGGGTGCCCCCCCCCAACTCAATGCCCTCTAGCAAGGCCTGGTGGGCCCACCCAGAACTGTGACCGACTGGGCCCATACATGGGGGATGTCCCATGTACCCCCAGTGACGTGGGCACAGAGCGCCTACGCATTATCTCAAAACCTAGTATATTCATTTAACTAGTATCCCATCACATTTTCTAGAAACAAAGTATGTAGGCACGAGGTGTGGTCTGGGGGGGACCATCTCAGTAAGTTCCTGTACAGTGAACTCAAATGACACAATGGAGCTTTTAGGATCTCCACTGACTTTTGTCTAACACCAGGTTCATGACTGTATTTAGAGAATTAGCTCCAATGACCAATATAGAATGGATTGTTCAGTGTATGAATAGTAAAAAGCTCAAATAGACATTGAGATAAATGTGAAAAAGTGTTATCAGTAGCTGTAGTGATGGTGTGTCTCAGATTGTCAGTAGAAAACCACTGTGTTCTGGAAATCCAGAACAGAACCTCAACAGACTCACATCTGCCTCGAAAAAAAAAAGAGGCATGACCTTATCATTATTGTTCCCTTATATGAGCTCGGCAAGCCTGGCAAGCTTCTCATGTTGTATTTGATATGCCAAATTCCAGTAACAATTACATTAGGTCATTCCCATGACCTAATATAATGGTTTGAGGCTCTTTATGTTCCTGGAGCAAGCCGATGCCCCTGGCTCTACTGGCATGAGACAGGACATATGGAGATATTACTGGTGCCCGCTCTAGCAAATAGATGATCAACGGGAAGATCATGATCGTGATCGTGATATGAGCTGTAAGGATCAACATGATTGATGCTGGATAAGTGAGCGAGCAGGCAACGGAGGGGGATGGAGGGTGGGAGGAAATGCGGGTTTCTGGTGGTTGTGGGGGCACACTGGTGGTAGGATTGATGATAAAAGATGAATCTTTTTTAATAAATATTTTATTATACCATCGTGAGATATATAATTATAAAGATGTTTATGTTTGGGGGTTTCGATCAGACAGTGTTCCAGCACCCATCCCTCCACCAGTACCCATTTCCCACCACAAATGTCCACGATTCCCCTCCCTCCCTTAGCCTGCTTCGATGGCAGGTTCTTTATCTCTTTTCTCTCTTTCTGTTTCTCTCTCTCTCTCTCTCTTCCTTCTCTTACATATTGTGGATTGTAATACATACACTTAGAGGTTATTGTGTATATCTTTTGCCTGTATTTAATGCTCAGTTCTAGGTTGGTATTAGCACTTTCGACAATTATTAGCACATTGTTCCCTTCTCTGTCTTACCTAACCTCTGACTCCCACACATTTGTGGTAATTTCCGCCTTTGACAAGACCTCCTGATCCACATTTCACCTGACCTTGGATTTTGGTATCATAGTATGTATATATATATATATATATATATGTGTGTTTTTTGTGTGTGTATATATATATATATATATACACATACTATGATACTAAAATCCAAGGTGAGAATATATATATATATTTATATATATATATATATATATATATATATATATCTGATGACTAATGATGATGAGCATTTTTTTCATATGTCTTTTGGCCATTCAAATTTCTTCCTTGTCAGAGTTTCTGTTCATTTCTTCTCCCCATTAGCTGTTTTCTTCTTGTAAAGTCCTACCTGTGCCTGATATATCCTGGATATTAATCCCCTTATCAGATGGGTATTGGGTGAATATTCTTTCCCATTCTGTGGATTGTCTTTGTATCTTGGTCATTGTTTCTTTTAGGTTCAGAAGCTTTTTAGTTTCATGTAGTCCCATATGTTTATGAATGATGACTCTTTCCAGCAACTGTATTGTGAAAAAGTTTGTACTTTGTAAATCACGGTGTTTAAAATAAATTATTTAAATAAATAAACAAGTTAAATAAATAAATAAACGAATGAATGAATAGATAAATAAATGAATACTGTATTACATGTTTGATTATTACATGTTGGAGCTTTATTTATATATTGAATTTTGTGTTTTGGTTGTCATTGTTTCTCCTCTAATATTTATTATTTCTTTTCTTTTATTAGTTTGTGTTTCTAGTTCTCTTCCTAGCTTCTGTAGGTAGGACGTGAAGTGAATTTGTTTCCTTTATTCTCTTCTAATATAGGCAGTTAGAGCCATGAATTATCTGTTCAAATTTTTTAGTAGCACCATACAAATTTCGGTCCATTGTATTTTTATTCAAGTCAAAATACTTCCTAATTTCTGCTTTGACTCTCTTTTTCCTGGCCAAAGTATTAATTAGAAGCATGCAATTTAATTTTCAAGTATCTAGGAACGTTTTGATTTCTAATATAATTCCACTGTATTCAGAGAAGATATATTTCAGAAACGTAATTTTTTGAGACTTATTATGTAGACCTTTATATCAAGGCTTATCCTGGTAAATATTTTTATGTAATTAAAAAGTAATTTTGTTGTTTGTTGACAGCTATTAGGTTAATTTGGTTGCTAACACCTGTTGTCTATATTATTTTTCAGTTGTTATATCAATTATTAAAACAATAACAATGAAAATCTGTGAATATAATTATTAATACATCTGTTCTCCTTGCAGCGCATTTTTTGTACTGTTGCTAAATTGATCCCTATATCAGTGTGAAATGGCTTTCTTTACCATGAGTAATATTGTTTCTGAAATTTACTTTTCAGCTGTGTGCAAGGCAAATGCCCTACCTGCAGTACTATTGCTCTGGCCCAAAAGTTGAAAGGAGTTTTAAGATGTTATGCTTACATTATACTCCTTCCCAACGTATTTATGTACATACATCAGTTTTTTTTTCAACCAGTATAAGCAGGCATTTATTTCTATATCCTTTGTCTTTTAATCTATTTATGTTCATTAAATATAAAATGGGTTTCCTTTAGGTAACATAATAGATTCTTGGTTTTTTTTTTCACTTGATCACTTGACATCCCGTTATTCGTCGATTTGCTCAAGCAGGCGCCAGTAATATTTCCATTTGACCCTATCATGTGCCAGTGTAACCCAATGGCATCTGGTTGCTTCAGGAATACAAAGAGCCTCAAACTACTCGTTCAGGGTCTTGACGAAGAAGTCTGACCATCTTGTAGGTGGGCGGCCACGTGATATTTTGACATCCCGTGGGATCCAGTTGTAAACGGCTCTAGTCCAGCGGTCGTCTCCAAATCGCATTACATGTCTAGCCCATCTGATTTTCGCTGCCTTGGAAAATGAGACAGTGTCCCTGACTCTGGAACAGTGATGGAGGTAGGAACTCCGGATTCCTTCTTTCACTTGAGTGAGGTGTGATATTCCAAGCATAGCTCTAACAATTCCTCTTTGGGAGACCTGAATAGCATTCTCATCCTGCTTTTCGTAGAGCCCAGGTCTCTGAGGCATATTTAATGCAGGGAGAACAGTGGAGTTGAAGAGATGTGCCCCGGAGCCAGAGGTTCTTTGTCTTTTTAGCTATTTCTTCAACTCTTTTGAAGGCATTATATGCCGCTCTCTTCCTCCCCTGCGCAGCTCAGGTAAGTTTAGGTCATTCATCATGTTGACTTCTCGACCTAGGTACACGTAACTACTGCATTCAGACATATTAGTTCCATTGAGAGTGAAAGGAGCCTCTAGAACTAGTTCATTTTTCATGAACATAGTTTTGCTGATATTCAGCTGTAGACCTATCTTTCCACATTCTCGACGAGGTCAGTGAGCATTTGTGCCGCTTGACTAATGTTTGGTGTTATTAGAACAATACCATCAGCGAAGCAGAGATGGTTTAGTTGCCGACCACCTATCTTCACTCCCATTCCTTCCCATTCTACTTGTCACATGATGTTCTCCAGGGTGGCACTGAAAAGTTTTGGTGAAATGGTATCATGGTGCTGAACCCCTCTTTTGACAATGATGATCACTTCTTTGTAGAATGGTGAGATCCTTTTGGTGAATCAGTAATACAGCTCACGAAGGATCTTGATGTATTGGGTTTGAGCGTACTGTTTGGCTAGGGCTTCGATGACTGCTTCAGTCTCCACAGAATCAAAGGCTTTCTTTAAATCAATGAACGTGAGACAGAGTGGCATCCTGAACTCCCTACACACTTCAGTGAGCTTGGTTACCGTGTGGATATGGTTGATTATGCTGAATCTTTTTCGGAAGCCAGCCTGCTCGCATGGTTGCCCTTCATCTAATGTTCTGCCCATCCTGTTCAGGATGACTCGAGTAAACAACTTGTAGAAGGGCTTTTACCTTGCATGCAGTAAACCAAGTTTATATACCCAGCGCCCTATATTGTCCCTAGAGTCCATAAGGAGTGATAACTGAACGTAAAACCAGGAGCTGTCCCTGAGCACAGCCAGGTGTGGCCAAAAAAGAAACAAACAAAACAAATTTTAATTGGGGTGTTTAGGTCACTTTGCGTTTAGTATGATTATTGCCATGATTAAGTTTAAATATATTTTCTTACTATTTCTTTTTGTTTCAATGCATATATTTTTATTCCCCCTTTCCTATTTTTTACTTATTTCCATTGGGTATATCCTATTATTCTACTTTATCTTCTTTGTTTTATTATTTTAGAGACAATTTCAGGTTTTTAGCAAATATACTTAACTTTGCAGTTTCTTCAGTGCTATGATGCCACTTCACATACTCTATAAAATTTGATGACATAGCCTGAAGGGAATGCCACAAGAATCACACTTGCCTGACAGCCTGAATATTCATCAGATGAGTGATCACCAGTGAGTGATCAACAGTGCATCAAAAATAAAAGAATTTTTTGTTGCTGTTTTTATTTGGGGGCCACCTTCAGCAATGCTAAAGGGTTACTCCTGGCTTTGCACCAAGGAATTACTCCTGGCGGTGTTCAGGGCACCAATATAGAGTGTTGGGGATGGAACTCAGGTCAGCTGTGTGCAAGGCAAAGGCCCGACCTTCTGTACTATTGCTCTGGCCCAAAAAATTGTAGTTTTAAGATATACTTACATTATACTCCTTCCCAACACTTATACTACTGTTTTCTTTTTGTATTTGTGCAGATTATATTCCTCACAATGCATTGTTCTTTTTTGTGTAAAACATCAATCTGGTTTTAAATGTATTCAAATGATAAGAATCACAAATCTTACATGTAATTACATGCAGTGCTCAGGACTGTACTCACCTTGGTGCTCCTAAGTCATTCCTGGCCATGTTCCAGGGACCATGTCCTTTGCCAGCGTTCAGGCCTTGTGCTTCCACCCTTGGAGCCATCTCCTTGCCCTGTAGTTAACATTTTTATTACTCTTCATTCTCATTCTTGTGTATATTTGTATTTCCATAAAGAATGATGGAAAGCATTTCTTTCTGTCTGAAAGCATTTCTTTAACTTTCTTTTTATTATTTTGGGGGTTTGTTTGTTTTGGGGCCACACACAATGCTCTGGGGTTACCCTTGACTATATACCCAGAAATTACTCCTGGTGGTGCTTGGGGAACCATATGGGGTGCTGTGGATCAAACCCGGTTGCCTGCATGCAAGGCAAGTGCCGTACCCACTGTACTATCGCTCGACCCTGTTTTATTCTTTTATTTTTCCTTCTTCCCTTTCCTGGTGAGTACCGTATCTCTTCCTCCCTCGCTCCCTCTCTCCCTCCCACCCTCCCTCCATTCCTCCATTCCTCCCCTCTTTTCTTTTTTTGGGTCATACCCAGAGGTGCTCAGAGACTGCTTTTTCTCTCTGTGGTGCACAGGGAACCATACGGTGCTGCAGCCAAACCCAGGCCTCTCGCTTGTGAAGCACATGTGAGCTGTTTGAGCTCTTTCTCCATCCCATCTTAATGTTTCTTGTCTTCAAAATTCATTGAGTTTATGGATCTGTGAGTTTAGAGTTTTTTATCAAAAGCAGAATATTTTTTGGCCCAAGGGAGATAGCTTAAAAGGGGATGGAGAGTGTTTGGCTTGCAAGGGCAAGGCCCCATGTTCCATCTCCAGCACCATATGGCCTCTTGGAGAATAATGAGATTTGGCCCTGATAACCTTTGCATGTGGGAGGCTCCAATTGGATCCCTAGTATTCCAAGATCCCCCAGCACTGCCTGAGCAACCCCTGAGCACAAAGAGTAGACTCCAAGCAATGCTGGGTGTAGCCCCCAAACCAAAGTAAGAAAATAAAAATAAGAGAAGAATAAAAACACAAACAAAAAGGAACAAGTTGCAGTGCCTTTTCTGTTCCTGTCCCTCTTGGAAACACCAGTTACATATATATTCGTAAGCTTGACATTGTCCCAATTGTTTACTGATGTTGTTCCATTGTTTAAGGTTCTCTTTTTTCCATTTCATTTTGGCTCATTTTTTTTGTATGTTTTCAAGATCACTAGTTTTTACTCTGTTGTTAATTCCATTCTTAGTAATTTTGCCTCAGATATTACTTTATCTAGAAATTTAACTTTGTTTTCCTCCCATTTGTCTGCCTAGATATTTGAGCATCTGGAATACAATATTAATAGCTGATTTACAAAATGCAAATACCACA